>JAAOMT010000534.1:0-13266 GCA_016748015.1 Geosiphon pyriformis | reverse complement strand
TCTTCTGATGATGGAAAGGACTTTATAAGTAAATTAAAAAAAAAGATGCTGGGAGCAGATGCAGCGCTCCAACACCCATGGATTGTTTCAATTTGAGCTATAAGTAACGTATTTGGTGACTTGATCTTTATTTGTTAATGTATGTATATGTAGCTTTAGGACGCTACAATATTATTAATAAAAATAAAATGGGAGCAAATAAAACTTTTCTGTATTTTTGATTAGTAAGTAGTTTTATTACATTATTGAGAATTTTTTTGGCAAAAGTGAAAAGACTGGCTAAATTCAGAATTGATGAAGTATGAAATGTTTAAAAAAATATGCCAGTTTTAGACTTTGCTTAACAAAAATAGAAGTTTTTTTTTGTTTATATATAAATTATGCATATTGTTTTATAATAGAAATTAGTGACTGTTTATTTAAACAAATTTACATTAATATTATATATAATTAAAAATTTGTTTAGAAAAAGGTAAATAATATTTTATTTTTATAAAAATAATTATAATAATTTTATTAAATAAAAATATTTTGTATTTTTTAAAAATAAGTTGTTTAAAAAAGATTTTGTTAAATTATATAAGATATTTTAAGTTTTTTATATTTAAATAAAAATATTAATTATAGAAAATTGCTAAATTAATCTATTTGCAACATATTATTACAATTAAAAAGTAAATAAAAATTAGCATAAAATTAATTTTAAAATTTTTATTATTTACTATTATATATTAATTAAATTATATTTTATTATTATTTATAAAATTATCAATTATTTATATTTTAATTAATAATTTAAATTATATAAATACATAAATATAATTAAACTCAAATTTTATAACAGTAAAAATTGGTCATAATATGCAAAAATTCATGAATTTTACAATAATTTACTAAAATATAAAGAGTTTATTAAAATTTATAACTAGTTTTAAAAAATTCAGAAAAATAGTTGCAAAGAAAAAAATACTAACTGTTGTCATTCTGTGCTTTTGGTTTTTCTGTGTCTGTGGCTATTTTCAAGGGTTTTGTTTTTGATGGTTGGTTCTGTGAAGCTGTTTCTATTTTCCGTGATCCCAAGATTACTGGTATAGAGGTTGTTAAGTTTGTGTATTTTCTCAATATGGCTTTTAGGGATAATATCTGGTTGGTTCGTGCTAAGCATCGCGCCTATATGGAGAGAAATAATTTGATTTTTCTTGATGGCTCAGCACCTATTTCGGTTTCTGGTTTGGCTTTGGGGTTCTCTGTTGGTGTTTTAAAACTGCTTGGCATCACTTATGTCTTTGGAGTATATTTTGGTTTTCGTAAATCTTGTTTGATTTTTTCAGGTGTTGATGACTCAATGTCAGTTCATATAGCTGTATAGTGTTGTCCTGATTGGCCCGAGTGGCTGGTCATGTATAGAAAATGCATGATTTATATTTAGTTTAGATTATTTCTTTGATGTATAGCACTAAACTGTATTTGAATCTCATTTGTTAAATAATAATAATAATAAAAAAAATACTAAAACTTAAATAAATACTATTCAAAAATATAAAAAAGAAGAGCTTTTTTTTTCAAAAAAATGTATCTTAATATTTAATAATTTTAGAATTAAATAACAAATTACAAATTAAACAAAAAAAATAAAAATATTCTTTTAAAAAACCCAAAAATTTTTTAAAATTTTTATAATATTCAAAATTAATATTTTAAAATTAACTAGCTACTAATTTTAATAGTTTATTTAGTTTTTTATTTAAGTTTAAACAGAATTTATGCAACAAATTATCTTTATTAAAATTATGTTTTTTATTTTTTTTTAATTTATTATAAATTATTAAAATCTTATAATTAAAAAATACTGTAGAAAAATTGACTTTTATAGCAAAATAATTACATAATTTATTAAAAAAACCTGTAATAAAATTTTTTTTACAAAAAATTAACTTTTAATACAAAATAATTACAAAAATAATTGGTATAAAATTAATTTATATTATAAGTTCAACAATATAAATAGTTTTTAAAGTATAAAAAATATTTTAAAAAAATTCATTAATTTATTAAAAGTTTTATTATTAACATATTAACAAAACAACAACAAAAGAAGTAAAAAAAATTAATAATAATAATATAATATTATATTAATTTAATTAAAATAAAAAAAACTTTTTTTATATAAAATTAAAATTAGATTATATATTTAATTTTTTATTATATTTTAAGTAATTTATAATATTTTATAATTAAAAAACATTTTATTGTAAACAAATTCGAATATTATGGTCTTGTTTTTTATAAAATTTATATTTATATACTTAAATTTAAAAAAAATATTTTTAATTACAAAAGATATAATTAAAATTTGAATTAATTAAGTATATATTATTTCTTATTAATAAAATATTAAAAGTTAATATGTTTAATTTATTTCTTTAAGCAATAAATCTAAACTTAAGATAATTATTAAAATATTAACTTTAGAATTAATTATTGTAAAAATATAATTTGTATTTACTAAATACCAAATAAAATAAAACTAATTTATAAAGAAAATTTTTTTAATAATAAGCATATTTCGAATTTAATATTTATATAAAGGATTTATTGTTATTAAAAAACATTAAAGCAAAATATTATATTATTATTTAATAGTTTTTGTGTAAAAAATACTTTTTATAATCTGTTTTTAAGATAAAAATTAAGATTTATTGTATAATATTTTGAAAAAAAGATGTTATAATTATAATAAGTTGAATATATTTAATATTTTATTGTATTTTATTTCTTTAATCATATTTTTAAAAACATATAATATTTATAATTAAACATTTTGTAAATTTTTTATTGAAACTTTAAAATAATTTTTAATTAAGTATATTAATTTTTTACTTATAATAAATTTATATTATTAAAATACATATTCTTATTAATCTAAACAACAATAAATTTTTTTATATATTATCTGAATTATTAATAGATAATTTGTTAAAGCTAAAATTGTTAAATATTTATAACTCAATATGCTTTATTTAATATTAAATACTTATAGTAATATAAATTAAATAATATTAATCTATTTAAAATAAAAATTGTTTCAATTATTTTTATTTGCAAAGTATTTTTTATAATTAGTAAACATATTTTTTTAAATATATCAAATACAAAATAAATATATTAATATATATTTTTAATTTATAATAATAATAATTAGTTTAATATATATATAAAGTTTTATAACTTGTTTTAAAACTTATTAATAATATATTTGTGTTTTTTTATAAATAAAAACAATAGTAATTATAAAAAATATATTGAAATTATTTATGTTGTTACTTATAAAAATAGAATCATATTAAGTAAAAAATAGTCAATTAGAAAGAAGTGTAGTAAAAAAAAATTTCAAAATTCTTCTTAAAAAATTGCAAGATTTTAAAATTTCAAAAAATCTTGTATAACACAAATTATGTATATATAATAAAAGTATTAGAAGCAGAATATTTAGAACAGTTAACAAGAACAGTAGTTGTAATAAGTAATTATTAAATATTTTTTTCTTCAAAAAACAGTTTTTTATAATTTGAAGTAGAATTATATTTATATTAATAAAAATATCTATTATTATTCAATTTATATTGTTATTGTTTGATTAAAAAAATATTAATTACTTTTATACTATCAACAATTTATGTTAATAAAATCTAATAGTTAACTATATTAAATTAATAGTTCTGATTATAGTTATTAATAGATATTAATTTTTTATTTTTTTTAATTTTTTTTAATTTTTTTAATTTTTTTTATTGTTTACTAATTAATTAATATTAAGAATAGTTTAATAAAAAACTTAAAAATAGTTTATTAAAAAAATACAACTGCCAAAATAAACCAGTCACTATACTAAAAAAAAAATTTATAGAAAAAAACTATTAATTGAATCTTTATCTATTATATAAAAAACTCAATCAAAACCTTTAGACTTTAAAATCTTTAAAAATCATCATCATTAATAGCTATTGAGCATTAAATTATGAATTTGTAATTTGTTTTAATACTTTAAATAATTACCTGCTGTTATTAGAAAATTTTCACACTTTTTAATGCAAAAATTACAATACATACAATGAAAATTAACATTAAAATCATGCAAAAAAGACTTATATTATTGCATTTAATCAACAAAATTAGCCAGCAATCTGAAAATAAATAATTAGCAATCAATCTAATTACAACAAAGAAATATGGCATAATCTAACAGTTTAACTAAGTTGGATACAAAAAAATATTGACAAACTAAGAAACACCAATGAAAATAAATAATTAATACATGTAATCAGATAACAACAGACTTTGTTATGCTCCAAAAATTCTCATATGCCTTTATTTAAAACAATCTAACATTCCAGATCCACAATCAATAGTTAAAAGTAGTTACCAAAAAATGTAATTAATTGATCTACTTTTGATTATGTTAATTATAATAATAATTGGTATTATTGATTTACAATTAATGTTTTAGATCTAGCCATCTAAATCTGATTATCTAAAAATTATTAACTCTAAGAAAATAACATGCTGAATAAAGCTTATTATGAATTAATTAAATTAAAATATATAAATAATTGATGTATCTTAAATAGTTTTAATATAATATGTAGATCTAATGTAATTTAACTATATATACAGTTTTTTTGTCAGCTCAGAAAAATATTAGTTCAATACTAAGCCAACTTTTTACTATAATTTTATAATGAGTAATTAGTTTTTTCTTCTATCTTTTACTTTTTTCTTTTTTTTTTCTATGCTCTAAATATTTGTTATTATAATTTCAAGTATGTTTTTCCATATTACTATTTGGAATCATGTTGTTTATAATCTTTTACTTACTTGTTATTACCATTTCAAATTGTTCTATTATTTCCAATTTTTTAAATCATGTATTATCACTATTTCACATTAAGTCTTGTTTTATTGAACAAGTTGTTAAATATAAAAATAAATAATAAAATATTACATTGTTAGAGAATAGTTTCAACAATAAAAAGGTTAATCAAAATCTATTTCAGTAATGTTTTACTTTTATAATCTTTTTATAATTCCTATAACTTTATTTTCAAAGTGGGCATTTAAATACTACACTCTTTTAATGATTAATTGAAAAAATTTTGGTTATGTATTTTTTAGAGTAGTTGGTTTTACTTTCATTGTTGGTTGTGTTTCTAATATATATAAAAAAGATGTGCCTTTTTTTTTCACTTTTAAATAACTAAGATTGCTTCTTGTCCAAAAACAAATAATAATAACAATACTTTTTCTCATTTTTAATAATTTTATCATGTATCTTTTTTGCTTTCTTACTTACTGAAATAGTTCATACACCTATGATATACTATAATTAGTAGCATAAATATAATAATATGTATTACCAGTTGAGCTAAGAAATGTTTTCTAATACCAACAAAAACCATTAATAACACTACAATATTTGGTGCTTCTTATAAGATATAATTTAACAAAAAACCAATACTAATAGTAACTATTCAGAAAAATGACAAAATCAGAAATAATAAAAACAAACTATTTGGAATTCACTAAATCTTTATTTTAAGAATATTAACAACAGTTAAAATTAATTAACAACTATTTTTTAGCTGAATTAGCTTTTAATTTTTATGTTAATAAGAGAATTGTATATTTTTTAGAAAAAAAACAGATTCTGAATTAGCAAAAAAAAATTTCTATAATAAATTATTTAATATACTAACTTATTATTAAATTATAATTTTGTTTTAGTTATTACCAAAATTAATTGTGAAATTGAAAAGTACATTTAGCAAAAATTTCTAATAATATTTATAAATAAAGACAAAAACAAATTACAAACACCAATAAATACATTTAAACTAATACAATTATTTAATTTGAAAAAACTCAAAGTTATTTTTTTATTATATTTATCTTATCATTATATATTAAGAAGTATTATCTACATACCATTTGAATTTACATTACTATTAATTGTAAAAACATTATTATCATAAGTACTATTCTAAAATAACCAAAAAAAAACCAAATTATTAGAAGCCTATGGCAATTTTTTAAAAAAATTTAAATTACAACCAATAATCTTATTAAAACTTTAATTATTGCTATTTTAACTAAATTTCAAATTTACCAGTAATTAAACAAATACCAATTCAGAAAAAAAAACAGTAATCAGGAAAATAATAATTAAAACCCAATCTCAAATAATTTAAAAGTTTAAACTCCAAACTTAATAAAACTCAAACAATCCAAATTATATTCTTATTTTTTAATAATACTTATTTTTAATTATTTTAATTAATCAACTGCTAGTAGTATGAATTGTTACTCTTCAATAACCACAATAATAACAACTTGCACAAATAATATACACACCAATTGTTAAACTTAAAAAATTTATAATTAAAGAAAACAACACTTAAGTATAGCCAAACAATATAGAAAAAGCCATCACAGCCAATAAATAGGTCAATTTTAAAGCTTTTCAAGCCCTTTTATATTTTTTGCAAGATACTGTAAATTTGATATTAAAGTCTTATAAACAAATTTCAAGGTTTTAACATGTTTAAAACTGCATTTTTATAATATTTCAGTAATTATAACAGTATCAATTGGTTATTAACTGGATTTATCATTATTAACAAAGCAATACTAAAACAATTATCATGTATCTGAGATGTTTTTATCAAAATTTGTGCTAAATCCAAACAATTGAAGCTAATTGCTTTACAATACTACAGATTTTAAATCAATTTATTTGTAGATTATACAATAGTTTTTTGTGACAAATATACTTATTACATTCAAATACTTTTTAAGACACAATTACATATGCCAAAAATTTCGAATTAACTGAACTTAAAGCCAATTATGCCCAAGCTATTGACCAATATTAAATTTTATGAAATCTTATTTAGTAATATTAATAATAATTATGTTTTAATTTTAAGTATTTGTGTTATTAATATTTGTTTATTATAATTTAGCTAATTATTATGTACTGCTTTTTTTAATATTTTTTATCTAATTTTAATTTGTATAATTTATATATTAAAAAACTTTTTTCTTTTTTATGTTCTAAATTCTTAAAAAATTATATTATTTTTAAAAAATATTTTTTATTTTTTATTATTTAGTTAGATATATTTAAATTTTTTTTGTTCAAATATATAAAAAACTTTTTGTCTCCTTAATTTTATAATTATAACCAAAACAAAGAATAAAAAAGCTACACTTAATATTTTTCTTGAGATATCTAATAAAATTTCAACCAGAGGAGCTCTTTTTGTTATAGAAGCAACTAAGCAAAACATTTTAGAAGTTTTTTTTTATTTAATAATTATAAAAAGCTGCCTTTAATAGTCATTAAAACAATTTTTTTATCTTTGACTGGTTTTTTACCAGTCAAAGTTCCCTCAAAAAGACACACTTGGATTAGTTCTAATGTTGTCACTACCTCTTCAAAAAGCCCAAAAATTTTTAATAACAGACTAGTCAAAAAGCTGGTCTTCTCTTCTATAGCTTCAATATAAGGTACTGCTAGCATTTTTTTTTCAAAAAAAATGGTCAAAAAGACCAAAAGTTTAAAAAAGCAGAGACAATTACTTATTTCTACTATTATTACACCAAATTTTTTGGTGGTTTCAACTAAAATCTTAGATAAAATCTCTACTGTTTTATTTGACATGTTATCCAAAATAAGCCAAGATTAACTTCTGACTGTATTGCCAAATGTGGTGTTTTTCAGCAGATTTTCATTGATTTTAGAAATAAAACAATTATCTTTTGTGGTGTTATTTGTTCTTAAGAACTGGATTGACCAAATAGAAACTGAATCATCTCTTTCTTTGGTTTCTGATGCTGCCATTAGTGATACTTGGAAAATTATTACTAGTTATCAAAGATTTACTGAATGAGTGGTCTTTACTTTGGTGTCTGATGCTACTTTCAAGATCAAATTGACTTATATTAAGGCTGTTTTTCAGTCTGTACATGGTTTTTGGATACAAAATTAGTTGTAAAAGACAATATAAAGCTCTTTTGTGTGGAGTTTGTTTCCCAAAACTCTTTAAATACTGTATTTTTGGTCAAGCTTACAAGTTTTGTTTACTTTGCTACTCTCAAAATTACCAAGTCTTTGGTAGTTTCTGAGTCTGGCTCCTTTTTTGTTGCTGTTGTACTGTATAATATGCCTTTGAATATGTTTGCTGCTAATATTAAGACAGCTTTCAGTGTTTTTAGTGTGATTACTTATATTGTGCTAAAGCCTACTAGTATTTGACAATATGTAATGGTTTATTTTAAGAAATTAGATTTTGTTGTGTCTGCTTTAAATTATTGGTTAGTCTTAATAGCCAAGAATAATATTAGAATTTTTTTTTGGTAAATCAAAATAAGACTATTCTGTCTTGTGATAGATTTAAGATCAAATTGGTCAACCTTCTTTCTGACTGCACTGTTTTTGAAATTAGTGAATTGATTTTTCAAATTGGTGATCAGACATGTTTTATTCCTTATTCCCCTTATTTTGGTCATTATTCTCAGCTTGTTCTGATTACATTTGGTTGCCAGATAGATTTGAATACTGTTGTATTTAAAACTGATATGCTGAGAAAATATTATATTTGGTAGAAAACTTCTGGTTGTTGGCACTGTATTAGGTATTAAGAAGTAAACCATTTGGCTGTAAACTACAAAGTCTCTCTGCCTTCTTTTTTTAAGGCTCTCAAGACGTTTAAATCTTATTTTGTGAGTAGTATTTTTTATGCAAAGGCATTTGCTTCTCTGAATTCTTTTGAGTTTCTTTCTTTGGTAGCTTCCGCTTATTTTTTTTGGTTGTTGATAATCTTTTGGTGTCTTTTTGATTAGCTTCTTTGGAGTTTGATTTGGTTAAGCTTTCTGCTTTGGTTAAGTTTATTGTTAAACCAGTTGGTTTTTTGGTCAAATTGTTTAAACAATTTATTAATAGAAATTTGGTCTTAAACAATAAATTTGGCTTTAAAGTAAATAAAGTTTTGATACATATGAGTTTTTTTAGTAAAGTTGTTAATAAGTTGGAAAGAAAAATAGTTTCTTTAAAAAAGAAGTGTTGCATGAAAGATGTTGATATGTTTGGTAATTTAGAGCACTTAGTTAGTTTGAATAATAAGGTGTTTTCTAACTTAATGTTTTTTTGAGAACATGAATCTATTAATGTTAAAACTAATGTTTTGAAAATAGCTAAATAACTGGTTGAATTGGTTTTTTGCAGTGCTACTTTGTTTTTTGTCATTCAAAAAATTTTATCTTTAAGTAAGTTTTTTTCAAGTGCTTCAACATAGTATAGCCTAAACTGGTTTAAATAGCTGGTTACATGTAAAAAATGCATGAACCACATTTAATTTAAGACCCTATGTAATCATATTGTATTAGATAGTAGTTAAGCCTTACTTGTTAAACTTTAATATATAGAACTGTTAATATAAATAGCAGTTTAAGTATAAAAAAACCAAAAAAGTCTGGTTTTGGCTTAGTTACTATGAATTTATTAGTTAAAAAAAATGTAAAAATAGAATACTAAAAAAACTTATTATAATTATTAGTATTAGTACTTCTAAAAATAACTTAATACTTAGAAAAACAATTAATTTTAAGATTAAAAACACCATTAAAACAAAAAGTATAAACATAAAAAAAAAAATTTTAATTAAAAAAATGAGTTTTTAGCTTAAAAATAATAATAAATTTATCAAAAAAAATGTTAATATAACTTTCAAAATACTAAAAAAAATTATAATAAAACAAGTATTAAGAAAATTTTTGAATATAATTAATTTCAATAATAATAATAACAGTAACAATAATGTTTTGAATAACTTTTTTTCTTTTTTTTTTTTATTAAAATTACTAATAAACATTTTAGTTTATAATTTTTTTGTTTTAAATATAAATTTGTTGACTGTTAATAAAAAGTTTTTTAAGACAAATTAAAAATTATTAAAAATATTTTTTTTTATATGAATAATTTTAAAAAAGTTTTTACTTTCTTAAAATTTGGTAAAATAATTTAGACATTTTTTATTTTTAAAAAAAAATGTTAATTATAGCAAATTTGGCAAATAATTGAGATATTATAATAAATATTAATCTCAAAAAACTAATAAATAATTATACAAATTAGACAATTATTATAAAAAAAATTTTTATAAAAATATCTATAAAAATTATATAAGTTTTATTTACTGATTTTAATATTATTAAGTTAATCAAAATATAATTAATAAAATTATAACAAAAAATAATTATTAAATTAGATATTTAAAATTAAACTGATCTTTTAATATCTAAATAATTTATTTTTATATAAAAAATACAGTTTGTATAGTCAGAGCCAATATTAATAAACAATTATAGAATTTTTAAAATAAGTTTTAAACTTTGTTTTATATACTTCTTATAAAAACAAATATTTATAATCTTTAAAATTTTATTGGTTTAATTGGTAAAAAATTTTGTGTAATTAATTATATTTATATTAGATATATAATTGTGTGTTTTAATTTAGCTATAATCTTTATAATAAAAAATGTTACTTTTTATTGGTTTTATTTGTTTTTAGTTTTCTATTTAGTCTGTAATAAATTTGGTTATACTTTTTTTGAATGTAGTTTAATTAATAATAAACTAATACTAAAAATAAAAAAAACTTTCTTTTTAACTTTAGATTAGTTTATATTAACTTAAATTTATGCAAAAAAATCAGTTTTTATTGTCTATTTAGTAGTAAATTTAGGCATCTATTATTGGTAAAACTTTTTTTAAATGTTTTTTGGTGTTTTTTTTTTAATTTAATTTTTTGAATAAAGTTATATTATTTTAATAGTTAATAGTAATTTGGATTTATATTTTAACAAAATTGAAAACAATTATATTAGTCTTATAGAACAAATTGGTAAATTAATTAAAATGTTATATATATTTATATTAGTAGTTTTCTAATTTAACTCTAAATATTAGCTGTTAATAATTTTTTTATCGATAATATAATAATATAAAAAAATTTAAATATATCTATTAGTAATAAAACTATTATAAAATTAAGTTTTTTAGTACTTTTAAATATGATTAAATTAAAAACTTTATTAAAAAATTTGTTTACAAAGTTCAATAGTTTGACTTTAACTTAAAATAAATTTTTTTTAATATTTTAATAATTAATTTTAGTTGAAAAATTGTTACATATAATAAATATAAATAATTTAATATTGATCATTAAGCTGTTTTTGTTTTTGTAAATTTGAATAATTTGCTAAATATGTAATTAAATTCTTTTTACAAATAAATAAAGACTGTTAAAAATTTAATTTTAAAAATACTAATAATTTTATTTAATAAATAATACAAATATGTTTTTTAATATTTTGGGTTATAATAATTTAATTTTCAATATTTTTTTAATTTTTTGATTAAAAATTTTTGTGAATATTTATTTTAAAAGTAAAAATTAAAGTAAAATTAGTTTTTTTAATATTAAAGCTATTATATATATATATTTGTAGTTTTATAAAAAAATATATTGTAATATTTTTTTTAATATCTTAATTTGGTATTTACAGCTATTATTAATTATTATTAGCTATTATTATAAGTTAGTATTTAGAAATTTATTTATTATATTTTTAAAATTATTATTATGCTATATTATAATTTTTTAAATAAATTTTTGAATTATAACAATGTTTTTAAGTTTGCTAAATTATTGGGAGCTAAAAAATTAAATAAAAAAAAATTAGTATTAAATAATATTTTTAACTTATAAAGTTATTAGTATAAGTTTTTAACTTATATTAATAATAATATTTTTTTTAATATAATAAATATTATTATTAATAAAAATTTTGTTTAATAAAAAACTGTAGGTTTTTTTGTTATTACTAATAAATTATAAAAACATTAAAATAATATTGTTTTAAAGATACTTTTAAATTTATTAAATTTTTCATTAGTATATAAATTAGATTTTAATTTTAAAAAGAAGTTTGAATATATAAAATATTTATGTTATATATAAAAAAAAGTTTTATTTAATATTAAACTTATTGTTTTAATTAAAACTATTTAGAAAAATGAATTTTATAAATATTTAAATTAAAATAGAAATAAGAATAAGAATAGAGATAGAGATAAGAATAAAAATAGAAATAGAGATAAAAATAAGAATAAAAATAGAGATAGAAATAAAAATAAAAATAGGAATAAGAATAAGAATAAGAATAAAAATAAGGATAAGAATAGAGATAAAATAAGAATAGAAATAAGAATAAAGATAGAGATAGAGATAGAGATAGAAATAAAGATAGGATTAGGTTAAGATTAGGATTAGGAATAAAGAGAAGAATAAGAATAGAAATAAGAATAAGAATAGAGATAAAAATAAAGATAAGAATAAGAATAGGAATAAAAATAAAGATAAAAAATAGAATAAGGATAAGAATAGAGATAGAAATAAGGATAGGAACATAAATAGAGATGAGAATAGAGATAAGAATAAGGATAAAGATAAAGTTAGGGATAGGAATAAGAATATGGATAGGAATAGGGATAGAAATAGGAATAGAAATAGGAATAAAAATATAAATAAGGAATATTTATAGGGATAGGGATATTTATAGAGATATTTATAAGGATAGGGATATTTATAGGGATATTTATAGGGATAGGGATATTTATAGGGATAGGGATATTTATAGGGATATTTATAGGGTTAGGGATAGGATTAGGGTTAGGGTTAGGGATATTTATAGGGATATTTATAGAGATAGAGATATTTATAGGAATAGGGATATTTATAGGAATAGAGATATTTATAGGGATAGGAATATTTATAGGGATAGGGATATTTATAGGGATAGGGTTAGGGATATTTATAGGGATAGGGATATTTATAGGGATAGGGATATTTATAGAGATAGGGATATTTATAGGGATAGGGATAGGGATAGGGATAGGGATAGGGATAGGGATAGGGATAGGGTTAGGGTTAGGGTTAGGGTTAGGGTTAGGGTTAGGGATAGGGTTAGGGATAGGGTTAGGGATAGGGTTAGGGTTAGGGTTAGGGTTAGGGTTAGGGTTAGGGTTAGGGTTAGGGTTAGGGTTAGGGTTAGGGTTAGGGTTAGGGTTAGGGTTAGGGTTAGGGTTAGGGTTAGGGTTAGGGTTAGGGTTAGGGTTAGGGTTAGGGTTAGGGTTAGGGTAGGG
>JAAOMT010000404.1:43016-65409 GCA_016748015.1 Geosiphon pyriformis | reverse complement strand
GAAAATAAATTAGCTTATTAAAAGTTTACTAGCTTCTATTAACAAAAAATTAATAGCAAAACAGTATTAATAACATTAAAAAAAAGACAAAATACTTTTAGTAACATTGTATTTAACTTAATATAAAAAATTTATAAACAATTTAATATCAAAAACTTTTTATTATTATCTTATTATTTACAAACAAATAAACTTATAAAACGTTTTAGCAGAATATTTTGTAAATTATTAACCAAAATCTTAACTGATTTTAAGCAAAAATAGAATATTTTTATTATATTAGTGTTATTAATATATTAAACACTAAAATAAAATACAATAAAACATATTTAACTTATAAAAAACAGCAATATTACCAATTAATTTTACAGTAAAACTTATTTAATTTAACCAATTACAGAAAAAAACTTTCAAAAAACATTTTAGCAAAAGATTTACATATTATTTAGTAATTTAGAAAAAAACAACAAATTACAACTATTTATATAGAATATTTTCAAGCTTAACAAAAAGAATAATATAATAACAAACTGTTATCAGCCACCAAATTTAGAATTAAAAACAAAGTTTGTTTATATAAAACTAAAATTAAAAAACAATAAAATAGAAATTTAATTATAAATAAAATAGATTATTTTATATACATAAAATTTTAAAAAATAAATTATAAAATTAAGACTTAATAATAAAGTTTTAAAAAAAGTCATACATAAAACACTATTATTTAAAAACCAATTCTGAATCTTTAATTTTACAAATTATATACAATTTCTCTTAATTAATTCTGAAAATATTTTTTAAAACTTAAAATTAATAATTATTATTAAACAATTTTTAAACTTAAACAATTAAAATTTAATTATTTTAAATTATTTTTATAATCTAAAAATAACAAAAACAATTACATAAAAACAAGTTAAAGTTACATAAAAATTTAACAACAAAAAAAAATTTTATATACAAAAAATAATTTTTTTTTATACTTTAAAATTTTTTTTAATAATTTTTTTTTAAAACATTCAACAAATATTTTAAAATTAATGTTAAATTTAAAATTATTTTTCCAATTATCTATAATAATTACTAAAAAACAAATTAATTATATTCAAATAAAATTTATTATAATTTTAGTAGTAAATGTCCAAAATTATTATTTTTATAGAAAAAATACAAAATTTTATTTTAAAGTTTACTTATTAGAAATTTTAAAGCAAGCTTTAAAAAAAATTTATTATTTATTTCTATTAATATTTCTTCTAAATATTACAATTTAACAAAAATTCTAACAGTATCTTAATAAATAAAACAATGAATACTTTCTAATTTATAAATATTTTTATATTAAAAAAATACTACATAAAAGAAAACTAAAACTTGAAACAACAAATTTTACATCAAAAATAATAGTTAAATTAATAAATATTTGTTATAAAATTAAAACAGGTTTTAAACTTTATAATTTGTTTATTATTTGTAAAAACATTTTAAAAAATTTAATTTTACAATTTTTGAAAATTTAATATATTAAAAAGTTTACAAAACTGAAATTTTAACAATTTTCAAAAATTACTTTAATAATTTTGGATTACTATTTGGAAATTATTAATAATACTTAGATTTTAATAAAGCTTAGTCTTAAGAAAAAAGTTATATTATTTACAAAAATTTGAGCTATTAATTAACATAAAATTATTTTTATAATTTCTATTATAATTAACATATATTATTATTTTAAATTATTACTTATTATTATTTAATTAATAATCCAATTTATACAAAACATAAATATAATTAAAAAAAAACTAATATATCTTTTGTCTCCTTAATTTTATGATCACAACCAAAGCAAAGAGTAAAAAAGCTATACTTAATATTTTTTCTGAGATATTTAATAAAATTTCAACCAGAAAAGCTCTCTCTGTTGTAAAAGCAATTAGACAAAATGTTTTAGAAGTCTTTTTTTACTTAATAATTATAAAAAGCTGTCTTTGATAATTACTAAAGCAATTTTTTCATCTTTAACTAATCTTTTACCAGTTAAAGTTTTTTTAAAGAAACACACTTAGATTAGTTTTAGTGTTGTCTCTATTTTTTCAAAAAACCCAAAAATTTTTAATAACAGACTAGTCAATAAGTCGGTCTTCTCTTTTATAGCTTCTATACTCAATGTTGCTAGTATTTTTTTTTAAAAAAAATGGTCAAAATAATCAAAAGTTCAGAAAAGTGGAAACAATTACTTATTTCTGCTATTATTATATCAAACTCCTTTATAGTTCTCAATAAGATTTTTAATAAAATTTTTATAGTATTATCCAGCATATTATTTAAGATAGACCAAAATCAATTACTAGTTATATTGTCAAATATGGTATTTTTTAACAAATTTTTGTCAGCTTTAAAAGCAAAATAACTATTTTCTGTAATGTTATCTGTTTTTGAGAATTAAGCTAATCAAATAGAAACTGAATTATCTTTTTTTCTGGTTTTGATGCTGTTGCTAGTGATACATAAGAAATTATTACTAGTCATCAAAAGGTTTGCTGGATGGGTAGTCTTTACTCTGGTGCTTAATATTACTTTTAAAATTAAATTAGCTTATATTAGAGCTGTTTTTTAGTCTGTATATGGTTTTCTGAATGTGAAGTCAGTATTAAAAAACAATGTAAAGTTCTTTTATATGGAATTTGCTTCTCAAGTGTCTTTGAAAGCTGCATTTTTGATTGAGCTTACAAGTTCTGTTTGTTTAGTCACTTTTAAAATTGTCAAGTTTTTGGTAATTTCTGAGTCTGGTTTTTTTTTTGCTGCTGTTGTACTGTGTAATGTGTCTTTGAATATGTTTGTTGCTAACATTAAGACAACTTTTAATGTGTTTGGTAATATTGTTCATATTGTGCTAAAGTCTGCTGATATTTGGCAATATGTGATTGTTTATTTTGAAAAATTGGACTCTACTGTATCCACTTTGAATTATTGGTTAGTTTTGGTGAACAAAGATAATATTAGAATTTCTTTCTTAGTAAATTAAAATAAGACTATTTTGTTTTGTGATAAGTTTAAAGCCAAGCTGGTCAATCTTTTTTCTGGCTGTACTGTTTTTGAAATCAATAATATGGTTTTTCAGATTGGTGATTAAACATGTTTTATTCTTATTTTTCTGATTCTGGTCATTATTTCTGGTTTGCTCTGGTTATGTTTAGATTTCAGGTTAATTTAAATGCTGCAATTGTAAAGATTAGTACACTAAGAAAGTATTATATTTGATAGAAAACATCTGATTATTAATATTGTTTTAGGTATTAAAAAATGAATTATTTGGCTGCAGATTGTAAAATGTCTCTGCCTCTTTCTTCCAAGACTTCCAAGATGTTTGCTTTATGCTTTGTAAGTACAAAATCTTATGCTAAGGTGTCTGCTCTTCTGGACTCTTCTAAATTTCTTCTATTAATTATTTTTACTTTTTTTTGGAGGTTGAAGATAATTCTTTAATTTTGTTTCAGCTTATGTTTTTGGAATTTGATTTGGCCAAATTGTTAATGTTAATTGAATCTATTGTTAAGCCAGTTGGTGGTTTGGTAACTGCTTTTGAACAATTTATTAAGAGTAATTTCATGTTTAGCAGCAAGTTTAAAAACAAAATTAATAAGCTTATAATATATTTGAGTGTTTTTAGCAAATCTATTAATAAGTTGAAAAAAAAGATGGTAGTATTAAAGACTAAGTGTAGCATAGATAATATTAATTTGTCTGGTGATTTTGAAGTTTTAGTTGGAGTAAATAATAAAGTATTTGGTAAGTTAATGGCACTCTGAAAATTTAAATCTCTTGAAATTAGGTCCAGTTCCATAAAAACAGCCAAATGGCTTGTTGAATTAGTTTTTAGTAGTCTTATTTTGTTTGATGTAATTCAAAAGATGTCTATCTTAAACAAGTTTTTTTGTTAATTGTCAGCATAATATAGCCTAAACTGGCTCAAATAGCTGATTACATATAAAAAGTACATAAACTTTACTTAGTTTAGAAAACTTGGTTGTTTCAAAGTACTAAGTAGTAGTTGGATTATACTTATTAAAACTAAATAAAAAAAAATATATATAATTAATTGTAATAATTAGGTTATATAGTATGTTAAACTATATAATAATTAAAAATTTACTAAAATATTTAGTTAACTTATAGTTACAAAAATAATTTGTAGTTTAATAAAATATATTTTTAATTTACTAAAATATTAAAAAAAAACTGGATTATAAAATAATGTTATAATAAGTTGCATAAAAAAAAGCTTTATTTTTTTGAAAAAATGTATTTTAATTAGAGATAATAATTAATTATTATAATTTAATTTAATAATAACTGTTGTTACTCATAGAAAAAAAACAGATATAGGGAAATAGTAGACCAATAAGCGAATAGTATATAACACGTGAGCACATTGCTCAGCAATGGGAAGCAATATCAGAAAACATGGCATATTGCTCAGCAATGTGAAGCAATGTGAGCATTGCTTAAGAAATCATAGCATATTGCTTGAGAATGTGAGCAATCTCATAGAACATCAATTATGTATATATAGCAATAGCATTAGAAGTAGAAAGGGCAGAATTCTAGAGTTAGAAATCTTTCATCCACAAATATTAAATAAATAAATCATTTATCATTCAAATCCACTCTTTACTATCAACACTTCATGTTGATAGTAATTAATACTTAATCATGCTGGAACAATAGCTCTTAATCACAGCTATTGATGGGATACTAACTTGCAATTGCTTTTGTTTATTTCTTTTATTTTCTTTTATTTCTTTTTTGTTATTTCTTTGGTTTTACTAAATTGATTAAGAATTAAGTGCTGAGATACAAATGTCATAGAGACTGGTAAAAGACTCATAAAACAAGGGTAAAACACTCATAGATTTGAGAATAGCTTACCAGGAGGATTACCAGTCACCATGCTGAGAAAGAAATTCAACAGAATTGCGATTTCAAGAGACTACTGAAAACAAACTATTAAATCTCTGTTCATTATACAAAGAACTCCACAACCAAAACCTTCAGATATCAACACCCAAGTACTAACTAAGCACCAAGTTACGGATTTGTTATTTGACTTGAGACCCTAAATAATAATCTGTAACATTTGGTGCTCCCTGTGAGGTATAATTCTACAGAGAACAGCACCAACAAATAAATCAATAGTGGCAGAATTAGAAAGTATAGGAGCAAACCATTTAGGATTCACAAAATCCTTATTTCAACACTACTGTCAACACTTGAGATTGAATCACAATCAGATATCAGCAGAATCAGCCTTCAATTTCTACATCAATGAAAAAATTGCCTATTTGTTAGGAATACCAGTAAACACTAAATCAGCAAGAGAAACTTTTTACCACAAATTAATTCAAAACACCAGTTTACCAACAAATTATAATTTCGCATCTATTATCACTAAGATTAATAAAGAAATTGAACATTATACACAACAAAGATATCCAATCACTTATGCTGGTAAAGGCAAAGAAAAATTACAAACACCAGCAGTAACACTCCAATGGATCCAACCACCCATTTGGAAGAAACACAGAATTGAATCACCAACAAATCTATCATACCACTATACACCTGGAAGCGCCATCAACATTACAGCAACAGATGCATCTACATCACACGCAACATCAATCTTTGGACAATTCCCATTTCAGAGTAAACAAAGAAAAGAAGATCTTCTAGGACTATATGGCACATATTTCAAGGATTTAAGTTACAATCTCCAATGCCATCAGGACTTTGATCTCTGCTACTGCAACCAGATTTCAGAACCGCGAGTTCCTGGAAAGTAACGGATTCAGAAAAAGAACAAGAAAAAGAAGAAAAAGAATCTGAAGATCAAGAATTTACTTACCAGAACCCAATCCCAGAAAACCCAAACATTGAAACCCCAAATTTTCAGACTTAGCAAAATCCAAATTTGGAAAATCTAGAAATTGAAACTCCAAATTTTCAAATACAGCACAATCCGAACAATCAAAATTCCAACATTAATAATCAATAACACTTACCTTCAGTAATTGTGATCAATCTACCCCCAGCTCTACCAATCGACAAACAGTAATAACAGCCACTTCAATCACTTCAACTACCACAGCAGCCACTTCCACAGTCACAACAACAACTTCAACAACCACTACAACCCAACTTAGATCCAATAACATACGCACCAATAGCCAAACTTGAAAAATTCACCAGTGAAGAAGATAATGCCCAAGTATGACTAAATAATGTGGAGAAAGCCATTGCAGCTAATGAATGGAATGACACCAGAGCCATGCAAGCCATCCCATATTTTTTCTAGGATACTGTCAATTTATGGTACCAAAGCTTGGTCAACAAACCCCAAGATTTTAATGCATTTAAAATTGAGTTCTTAAGATATTTCAGCAACAACAACAGCATTAACAGACTAGCAAATACCTTTACTACCATTAAACAAGGAGAAAATGAAGCAGTCACTACTTACTTAGGATGCTTCCATAGGAATCTGCACCAAATACAAGCCATTGACACTAATTACTTCACAGTAGTCCAGATCCTAAATCAGTTCATTTGCAGATTATGTAGTAGCATTCTGCAATGTGTATGTCCAATGCATCCAGTTGACTTACAAGCAGCTGTTACAAATGCCAGAGATTTTGAAGCTGCTGAATTAGAAGCCAATTATGCCCAAGCAGTAAATCTAATGATGAACAGATCATTTGACTTGAATTCCAAATTGAAGCAATTCAGTAAATCAATAAATCAGAAATTAGAAGAATACTTAATTGACAATCGCACAATTTATCAACCTCCACAATGACGCAATAACTAAAAAAATACTAATTGTTTCCAGAATCAGTCACACCCATCAACATCTTCCAATCAGCCATAATAGCAAGAGACATGTATCTGCCACTATTATGGTAAACAAAGACATTTAAGGATTAATTGTAGATTAAGGATAGATAACCAATGATCGAAAAATCAATATCAAAATCCTGATCACTGGTTTTCAACTCCAAATTACCAATCCAACCCAGCACCATATCAACCGACTTATCTGCCAATAATGTGACAACCAATATATCAACCACCCATATATTAACCTCCAGTTTATCAACCACAACCACCAGTAAAATATCAACCACTGCAGCCACAAATAATTTATCAAACACCCACAGTCCAAACACTGCTATCAAACCCAGCTCAAATGACATCAGGAAATCCCAGATTAAGAGTCAGTTAAAATTGGAGATCAGCAATGGTTATCCATCAACCAATCCCAAGTTCCCTCCACTCATCAACAGGATTATGTTTTTGGAATTCCAGAACTGGGCACACACAAAACCAGAATTTCCAACATTACTTAAGTCTTCTAGTTACTTCAGAAAATGCAGTATCCAACAATCCAAAATACAACCAAAACAAATTACTTGCCAGTAATATACCGCCAGCTGCCAGTACTGAAGACAAATCACTAGCTGCCATATTCCCTTTTGATTTCGATGAAATTACACCTATTTCATTATTTAGTGGAGCCGTTCTGAACACCAAACCAATTATGGCCATGTATACTGATGCTAAAGTCGATGGTCAACCTATCAAGCTGATACTTGATAGTGGGTCTGCAGACAGCATAATTACATGACAACTCATGAACCAATTAGGTCACTGAGTTGATCACACTGCCAGCACCAGAATTATCACAGCTGATAGAACTATAAAAACTTCTATCAGCGAGATAGATAACTTCCCATTTGAAGTCAATGACCTAATCATATCAATCAAAGTACTGGTTATGGAAGCTACTCAATACTAAGCTCTAGTTGGTAATAACTGGCTGTCCAAAACAAACGCAACGCTTAACTGGACCACCCAAGAGTTGCAAATCAGCCAAAACGGCCAACACATGTGAGTACCAGCCACATGTGGCTACTTTAAACCCATCAGCATGCCATTAGCCCTACTTATCGAATTGGAAGAAGAAAAAAAGAAACCTAACTGGAAAGCCTATCAAGTTTTTTGGGCCGACAAAGATGATCATAATGAATTACCACCAATACTATTCTGAGACAATAAAAGAAAAAAAAAACAAACAGAAGAACTTACCTGGAATCCGGATCAAGTCTGGAGAACTGACAATGATCAAAATGAACTACCAACAACTTGGGAGTGGAAAAAAGATAACAACAAAAGAAAAAGGAAAGAGAATAAAGAAATTCCAACACCAACCACCATTTACTATGCATATACTTACACACTATTACAACCAAATTATCATTAACCAAAGCTTATATGCATCAATTATGGCAAAAAATTGTCTTTAATGGGCGCATGCTGTGGCAATAACAAAGAATACCAGATAGCAACTAAGTTTTATTGCCGCGCATGTCTCATTGAATGTTTTAGAAGGCCAAAACAAGTGGGAAAATGGAATAATACACCATGTTTAGCTTGTGAAGAAACTCTTCCAGACAAAGAAATGTGGAATGACATTCCTGGGTGTAGAGGAACGTGTGACAAGATGTGTCAGTACACAATCCTAATCAACAACTGGGTATACAAGAGAACATTAATTGATGATGCCTGGAAACAAGTGTTGTAACGATTGAAAGAATATTCTCCCGATGAAGATAAACTCTGGAGAATGGCAAGTGCAAAAGCAGAAGGCATGACAACCAGCGAACTACTGAAAATCAAAAACAACTCTCCATCTCTTTCTGAACCTGAATACATCCAAACTTTCAACATCTTTGGCAACATTGAGGACAATTCAGAGGAATTTCATGAACATTACCAGTGATTAGCACCCACCAGAAAAGAGCAGAAACAATGCTTAGAAGAAATAAACACCCAATTATGTGACCACTGTTTGATTCCATGTGACTTCCAGTATTGTAATAAATATGACCTCATTTACAATCTACCATCACACATGATCTATACAATTCTAGAAGAAAATGAACCAATAAGCAACTGTGCATTGAAATCAAAATCAACTTTTGATCTTGATTCAAACTCTGACAACAATGATGATGAAAACAATGGTTCCAGCTCTGCTCCAAATAGCAATGAAAATGATGACAATTCAAACTTCAATTTAAATTCCAAAACATTTATCACACTTCCTGACCTTTTCAAGAAACAAGAACTTAAATGGTTCAATAATAATGGCAAAGATATCATGCCAGAATGCACACATAATACTGATGCAGGATTTGATCTGAGATATCCAGAGAAAGATCCCATTAAATTAGAACCACATTTACACACTTGTATCAATCTGAAAATAGCACTGGAAATTTCAGCAACAACAATGGTTCAACTAACATCTAGGAGTAGTTTAGTGGAAAAAAAAATAAACATCAGAGGAAGAATAATTGATACAGGATATGTAGGAAATATTATTGCTATGCTACAAAATAATTCAGAAAAAACATATACTATAGATCCAAACAAAAAGATAGCACAGACAATATTCCTACCTCTGGTGAAAATAGCTCAATTAATGTCAGTGGAAAACAGGAAAGAATTAAGAATAATAGCAAGAGAGATACAGGGATTCAGATCAATGGATAGAATAGATATACCAGTTAATATGATGGAAGAAAAGATTATTAACAAAAGAGAAAATATCTCAACTTGTCAAACAATTTCTATTCCATCATATGACCAGTATATGTTAGCCATAAAAAGAGAAGTAAAAAATCAAGCTCAGTTGTTCGAAGCAAAAGCCATCATTTGTGAATCAGGAGAAATTAGACTCATAAATCTCTACATATTAGCCAAAAGCCCCAAAAATATCAAAATTCCCATCTACAACACAACGGGAAATATCATTGAAATACCAAAAGGAACCATTATTGGATATTTAACCACTGAAGTTAAGGATCAATCACCAAACCACATTCCAGACTTTCCACAGCTTTGTAGATATGTAGATATTATATCACAGATTATATATGGACGAAGTAAATGTTATCTGCTCCAATCAGAACAATTGGAACAGATCAACATAGAAAATCTAAACCCACTTCAACAAATGCAACTAAAGATGTTATTGAGCAATTTCAATGACATCTTTGCAAGCGAAAATGAATTTGGCCACACCAATATCATCCAACATCAGATTAAGACTGGAGATGCAATGCCAATTAAGCAAAGAGCATACAGAATATTACCAGCTAGTCATAAGATTATTTGTCAAGAAATCAATTGGATGCTTGACAATAGGCTAATTCAGTTATCAATGAGTTCATGGTCGTCACCAGTGGTACTAGTCTGGAAGAAGAATGGAAAAATCCACTTTTGTGTAGATTACTGGAAATTGAATGGAGTAACCAAAGAAGACAGCTACCTAACTTCAAAGATCCAAGAACTATTCAATGCTTTTGGAGAAAATAAATAGTTCTTAACACTAGATTTAGATAATAGTTACTGGCAAGTAGTCATGGATCCAGCCAACAAAGAAAAGACTGCATTCACGACAAGAAAAGAGAATTTTGAATTTGAAGTCATGCTATTTGGCTTAATAAATGCTCCAGCAATATTTCAACAACTTATGGAAATTGTCTATATTGGATTATTATAAAAATCAGTAGTTGTCTATCTAAATGACACAAATGTGTTTTTAAAAACATTCGATGATCATTTGCATTACCTCCAGTAAGTATTTGAAAGACTCAGAAGAGCCGGATTGAAACTAAATGCAACTAAGTGTTTCTTTGGAAAAATAGAACTAAAATTCTTGGGACATATTGTGAGCAAAGATGGCATCAAAACAGATCCAGACAAAATTGAAGTTGTCAAAAACTTTCCAATACCAAACAATCTCACAGAACTAAGAGCATTTTTGGGATTTGCTGGATACTACTGCCACTTTATCAAAGACTTTTCTAAAATAGCTCAACTACTACATCAGCTCCAAACAAAAAACACCAAATATGAATGAACAGAAATGCAGCAAGAAGCTTTTGATACACTAAGAAGAAAGCTTATTCAAGCTCCAGTACTGATCTATCTGGATCATAGCAACCCATTTATCATTATTACTAATGCATCAGATCAAGCATTAAGAGCAGTACTATTACAAAAAAAACCAGATGAAAGAGAACATCCAGTAGCTTACGCCAGTAGAAACTTAAGTCTAGCTGAAAAGAACTATGAAACATTAGCACTGAAACATTTAGCAATCTATTGGGCAGTCATGAAATGGAGTGAAATATATACAGATCACAAAAGATTGACTTCAATCTAGAAACAAAAATTTGCAGACAATCACCATGTTAGATAGAAAATAGAACTTTCACCATTTAATTATACAGTACATTATAAAAAAGAAAAAGACAATAGAAATGCTGACAGATTGTCACGAATGAGACAAATCTAAAAACATTTCAACCCAAAAATATAACAAAACATAAATATGCAAAAATACCAACAAATTCAACATTATATAAATACCCAATTATTCAAGAAGAAATTATCTCAAAAGGAACAAAACAACATAAAACAACAATCAAAATATTTTATCAATCATTAAAATATACTTTACCAAAAGAACAAAAGAAATTCAGATCAACCAATCAGAGTAATCACAGAACCAGAGAAAGAGACAATAATATTCAACATGCACTCAAACTCAACAGCAGAACATTTTCATAAAGAAGCAACCATGGAAAGAACCAGAAAAAGATACTATTAGCCATCAATGTATCCAGACATCATCCAATATGTTCAAAATTGTGATGCTTGTTAGAGAAGAAGAAGAACAAGACCCAGTGAACCATTAAGACCAATTAAAGTGGAACAACCATTTAATTGCATTGGAATTGACTTAGTTAGACTATTAACAATCACCAGTAGAAGCAACAAATATATTACAGTAGCTATGAATTATCTTACTAAATGGCCAGAAGCAAAAGCCATTCAAAGAGCAAATGCAGAATCCATTGCTGAATTCATTCATCAAAATTTGATCTGTCAACACGGATGTCCAAAAAAACTACTATCAGATCAAGGAACTCACTTTGTAAACAGAACACTGGCAGAATTAAGTTAAAGATTTGGAGTTAAAAGACCATTGTCATCACCATACCATCCACAAACCAATGGATTAGTTGAAAGATTCAATAGAACACTGTGTGAAGCAGTTGCCAAGAACAGTTAAGAAAACCAGAATAAATGAGATTTGTTTATATCATCAGTACTATTTGCTTATCAGACAATAAAGCAAAACACTACACAAGCAACACCATTTGAATTAGTATACAGTAGAACAGCAATATTACCAGTTGAGATAAAAGTCAACACTTATCCAACAGAACCAATAACTAAAGACAATTTTCAAGAAACATTGTTAAGAAGAACATATGACTTAATGGAAATTCTAGAAAACAAGTGACAAAGAGCAGCTGATAACATTCAAAAGTTACAAGAGAAACAAAAAGAGAGACACAATAACCAACTACCAAACAAACCAGTTGAATTCAAAATTGGAGACAAAGTACTTCTATATTGTACTAAAGCAGAACAACAATGGAGTGGAAAATTTGACTCCAAATGAGATGGATCATTTCACATTGAAAAAATTCTTGGAAATAGAGCTTATAAATTAAGATAAGACAACAGAATTTTAGCCAAAGCAGCACATAATGATTGATTAAAACCATATCACCAGATAGCATCATCATCTACCAATAACATTTCACAACTGGGAGTACAAAGAATACTAATTCAACCAGATGAGATTCCATGAGATCTGAAACCAATCATAGTTATTGAACCAAACACATCAAATTGAACAACCAAAAGAATATATAAAGACACAGTATATGTGACAAAAGCAATCAAGAAAAATGAAAATATCAGATTATATTCACACTATAGCTTAACAATTGTTTCAGGCCTTAAGTAAACAACAGTTAGACATAGAAATTGTTATTAACAAACAAATAATTTGCTATCAAAACACCTAAAGAAAGACAAAGAACACACCATATCAGTGACCACCAAAAAATAATAAAAACTGGTCAGATAACATAATAGAAAAAGTAAAAAACACTTTTGGGAAAATACCTATTATAGCACCAACAGAAAAACTTACAAAAGAGAATTGGAAGCAATGGACAAAACAACTTCCAATATTATATTGTTACTATCAGTTAAGTCGAAAGTTGAATATTCAAGAATTGTATATTGACAAATCCAAGAGAATATTTAACCAAAACATAATACAGCAAATTGAAGAATTTATTGGGAAAAAAACAAACTTGACACTACATATGAGAACAATTTATTGACTGCACAACATATTTCAGAACTATCCAAAAATACTGTTACACTCTAACATGGAAACCGTAACCATTAATCAATGGGAAAGAATGAACAATATACAAGTAGAAGACGTGAAAAATAAAGTCAAATAAACAATACTAGAAAAAAAAGTATTGGAGCTAATTCAAAATGAAAATTTTGACAGAGCTCAATATTAAAAAGAAGGAAATAATGTTACTCATAGAAAAAAAACAGATATAGAGAAATAGTAGACCAATAAATGAATAGTATATAACACATAAGCACATTTTTCAGCAATAGAGAGCAATGTCAAAAAACATGGCACATTGCTCAGCAATGTGAAGCAATGTCAGAAAACATAGCACATTGCTCAGCAATGTGGAGCAATATCAAAAAACATGACACATTGCTTAGCAATATAGAGCAATGTGAAAAAATTAGGGCACATTGCTCACCAATGTGAGCATTGCTTAAGAAATTATAGCACATTGCTCAGAAATGTGGGCAATCTCATAGAACATCAATTATGTATATATAGTATTACTGGAGGTTTTTGGTCTCTTTTTTTAAATGTTGTTAATGTTGATTTGTTGTGAATTCACGTTTCCAGGAAGTAGTTGGACCTCCAGTAACTAAATTTATTTTCAAATTATCTCCTATAATTTGAACTTGCTGGGCTTATGAGTAGAATGGCCAATTCTGTACCAGTTGCTTTATGTAGTTATGTTGTAGTAAACGTCAACTCTTTCCCAGGAATTGCTCATCTAGAAGCTCACTAAAAATATGTAGTTACTTTGCTGTGAAAGTCAACTCTTCTACAAGAATCTCATCTGTAGGCTACCCTAATAATTGTAATAAGAAAAGAAAAATAAAAATAAAAGAAATATAAAAGAAATAGGATTTTATCAAGGGAAACGTTTTCTATTCAGGCCTGGAGTTACTAACAGTTTACTAAAATTGGTAGCTAATCAATTTCAAAACATTAGTTGGGTTTTGAGGATTTTCCAAGTGCAATAATTTAAAGAATTTGGTTTTTCAAATTATTTGATATTTATTTTTTTTTGTGTGTATAGGAATGGTTCTAAGTGATAAATCTTACATTTTCTCAAAGAGAGATGTTTTTCTTTTATACAACTTGTTATAACACTATTCTATGAACTTGAACTTTGCTATTTTCTACAATTTCACTGAACTAAAGATACATTTCAGTGAACTACAAGTTATTTCTGCGAACTATTAGATATTTCGGTGAACTATCAATTATTTCAGCGAATTTCTACAAATTTCGGTGAACTTTTAAATATTACATAGTTCGGAGTATTGCATGATTTGATCATTACAATTAGGTTACATTTGTGTTATATACAAATTGGGTTATTAATTAAATGATAATTTTGGATATTTTGCTAATGTAATAAGTGATAATTTGAAACAATAATATATGTTAATTAATGATAAGATTTATAAGATAATTTTATGCTAAATAATATCTCTAATTTTATCTGGTAACATAACCTCCTCCTCAAGACTGAGCTCCATCAAAGTCCAAGTACTGTCTGTAATTTCCAGATAGTAATCCAAAATTATTGAAGAAATTTGGTCTGAAAATTGTTGAAATTTCAGTTTTGTAAGCTTTCCAATGTATTGAATCTTCAAAGGTCGTAAAATTGGGTTTTGTAGGACATTTTCACAGGTGTGGAATAGGTCATAAAGTCTAAGAGCAGCTCTGAGCTTGTAGCGACTGTTTGTTGGTCCAGCTGTTGTCAGTTTTTCCTTGAGAATTCCAAAAGCTTTTTGGTGTTTGGTAGTCCATTTGTATTCAACGTTTTTGGTGGTGAGCTGGTTGAGGGGTTTTGCAATTTCTGAGAATCCTTTGATAAACTTCCAATAGTAGGATGCTAATCCTATAAATCCTCTTAGTTCTGTAGTGTTTTTTGGAGTTTTGAAGTTTTTGACAACACTGATTTTTCCAGGGTCCAGTTTGATTCCATCTTTACTAATGATATGTCCAAGGAAGACCAAGCTTGTTTTTCCAAAGTAGCATTTTTTGATGTTGAGTTTTAGTCCTGCTTTTTGTAATTGTTGAAAAACTTCTCACAGATGTTTTAAGTGTAATTCGAATAATGGAGAATAAACATCAGTATCATCAAGATAAACGACTACTGACTTCCAAAGAAGTCCTTGGTACACAACATCCATTAATCTCTGAAACATTGCTGGTCCATTGCATAATCCAAAAAGCATTACATTGAACTCGTAATTTCCACTTTGGGTGGTGAATGCTGTTTTGGGGCGATCTTTGGGATCCATAGCAACTTGCCAGTAACCACTTTCTAAATCTAGTATTGAAAAGTATTTGGATTTTCCAAGGGCATCTAACATGTCATTAATCTGGGAAAGGGAGTAGGCATCTCCAATTGTAATACTGTTGAGTTGTCGATAATCAACACAAAATCAGATCTTTCCATTTTTCTTTTTAACTAGCACTACAGATGAAGTCCAAGGACTCATGGAAGGTTGGATGAGCCTATTGTTAAGCATTCATTGTACTTCTTCTTGGATGAATTGGTGGCTTTCTGGAGCAACTCAATATGCTTGTTGTCTTCTTGGTTTGCATCTCCTGTATAAATTTGGTGTTGGACCAAATTGGTTCTTTCTAAGTCATTGTTGTTTTCAGTGAAGATATTGGCAAATTCTGCAATTAACTCTTTGAACTGGGTCTGTTGTTGTGGTTCAAGTTGTCCCATGTTGATTCGAGATAGTTTTTCTATGACAACATAGTAGTTTTTGGAGCTGGGATTTGGGTTGATTTTTGGTAGTGAATGTTCAATAATTTCAGAGAAATCAGGAACTGTTTGGGGTAATTCTTGTTGAAATATATTACTGTGAATAACTCCAATTTCTAAATTATTTAATAAAATTATGGGGTAATTATTGGGGTTGTAAAAAGTAACTTGGACTTTCTTTGTTCCTTCTGGAATATAAATGTTTGGAATTGAAATATTATGTTCCAAGCAGATTTGTTTATTAGACTCAAAAATTTGTTGTGTGGTTGTTGGCTTTGGGCAGGTGTAGATTTCCGGATGTTCTCCAAAGGGTGAGATGGTAATTGGTTGTGGAAGTCTGAGAATCTGGTGGGATTTGTTCTGTGTGTTAAGAGCTATATTAACTGGAACTGTGAATCATCCAGTTGAACCAAAACCTTGGGTTTCTCTATCATTTTTTCCTAATTGTTCTCTTTGATTGACTAGTTGCAAACCCAAAATGTTGATTAGGGGTAGGTAAATAGCTTGGACAATTTTTTTAGCATGTTCGATCTTGAATGGTTTGTCAGTTTCATTTTGAAGCATCACTGTAATGTCTCCAGTATATCCAGCATTGATTATTCCTCCTCTGACATTGATTTTTTTACTTGCCAGAGAGGATCGGAAGGTGATTTGAACCATTGCTTCTAGCGGGATTTTGAGTGCAATTTTGAGGTTGATTTTTGTGAAAGATTTGGGTTTGAAAACAAAAGTATCCTTGTCTGAATATCTTAAGTCATATTCAGCATCAATTTCGTGTGCTTTTTCGGGTTTTATTCCTTGTCCATTGTTGTTGAAGTATTTAAATTGTAAGGCAGGCTGATTTTCAATAAGGTAGATGGGTGTTGTTTCAATTTCTTCCATTGCTTCAGGTTCTCCAAATTCAATTTTGTTCTCATCATTTTTGCTGGGCAAGAGAATACTAAGAGCATAACATTCAGGACACCATTGTTCATTACAAGGCATAATGCATTCTTCACATAGCCTAATGTTCATTTGCTCTAATCATTGAATTTAAGCTTCTTGGGTTGGGTAGGTGTGACTTGCAATTTGGTGGTAGACTTCTACTTCGTCTTCATAATCAAATCCAGCTAATTCTATGATATATTCAATGTATTCTACCTTCTTCATTTGACAAACATCTTTTTTGGTAGCTCCATTAATTAATGCTATTGCTAGGTCAAAAATCATCTTGGCATTATGGGGGTAGTGATAAAGTTTGTTGAGAGCACTGTTATATGCTACATTAAAGGGTGTTTTTCTTTTTACTTTTTCTGAAATTAATAAAGCATATTGGCAGGTCTGATTGCAGACTCCTTCTCTCATGGCTACATCAATCCAATTGTATTCTTCCAGTAGCATATCTCCACAAGTCAAACAAGAGGTGTTATCTCATTTTCTGCTCCTTTTTATTAGATGGCCCTATCATTCTCTGTGGCAAGCCTTGCAGTAATAACAAGTATGATTCTCATATTTTTCTTCAGGTGAAATGCAGGCTCCCATTGACGATAGTTTCTTGTGGCAGTCCTTACATTTAAGGGAAATATAAGGGCGTTGTTTCCTTGGTTCAGGTTTTGAGTAAGGAATATTCCATCCAGAGGTTTCGGGTTCAGTGTGTGGGGTAAAATGTTCTTGTTCTGTTTCATCGGCCCAGTTGGATATTGATCCAAGAGCCATGAATGTTTCAATAAGAGGTTTTTTCTCTTCCGGTTTGAATTCAAAAGCCGGGGTTTTTCCAGAGCATTTGTTGAATATACCGCAAGTGGCAGGTATCCAGGCGTGTTGTCTTTGGTAGGAGATTATTAACTCTTGTGTTTCCCAATTCACATTAGCATTGGCTTTTTGAAGCCAATCATTTCTGACGAGAGCTTGGTACTGGGGTGCGTTCATTACAAGAACTTTGACTGGAATGGTAATTCCATCAAGAGTAAACGGAAAATTGTCAATTTCTCCTACTGGGGTCTTTTTCATGCCATTGGCAGTGACAATTACTGTTTGAGCTGGTCGGTCGACATTTCTCTTTAACTGTTGCATTAACTGGTAGGTGATAATACTTCTGGCAGATTTACTGTCTAGGATCAAGCAAATTGTCTTTCCTTCGACTTCTGCTTCAGTGTACATAGCTGTGATTGCTTTTTGTTTATTGGCGGCTGCTTGCTAAGCAGGAATGGTGACTTATTTGCTTCAAACTCAAAAGAAAATATATCTGAAAGGTTGGCGTTTTCAGTGATTCTGGCTGGTGGGATTATGATGGGAGTATAGGAAGGGTTTTGTTGTTGTGCTGCAGCTCTACCTTCCGAGGGTGCAGTATAGTGAAAATCCTGTTCTTCTGGCATTGTTAAATAACTGGGTTGAGTGTGATAGTAGTTGGGTCTTGGTTGAGTGGAATTTCAGGAAACCAATTGGTTGTTCGAACTGATTCTATTGTTGTTTACTTGGTATTGGTTTTATGGTGTGAATTAATTTTGTGTAATCAGTCTTTGAGCAGATACTTGATAATGTTGTGTAGATGGTTGTTGGTATTGCTGTTGGATTGGCTGTGGGGCGGGCTAATAATAGTTATTTTGGTATTGGGGTCTTGGTGGATAGTAAGCTGGTGGTGGTGGTTGATAATAAGATTGCCGTGGTGGAGGATAACATTGATTACTCCTATTTTGTTGGTCTTATTGTAGCTTTCTGCAATCTTTTTTTCAGTGGCCAAAGATTCCACAGTAATGGCAATTTTGAGGCTGGTTATTGGAAAATGGTGCAAAGTTATTTTGATTTTGTCTTTGGGGTGAGTGATATCTTTGGGGTTGCTGTTGTTGTTGATTGGTGAAATAGTTTTCAACCTTCTTTGTGAGTTGGTCAATTTTTTTCTCAGCTGCTGAGCTGGTTTCTCCAATTGCCAAATTTACAAGTTTTGTGCAATTGGCCTCTTCCATGGTCATTTCGTATTTTTTTGCATGCTGTATGGCAGAGTTTAAATCTTCTGGTGCATGTAGGCGAATGTTTTTAATTAGTTTATCTTTTAGACCAGTGATAAATTGATCCAAGATTTGAGCATCAGAATAATAATCATTTGTTTCAAGTTGGCGAATTTGTTTGAGAAGTTTGTTGAATTTCCCAATATAAATCATAACAGATTCGGAGGGTTTTTGTTTAATATTTCGAAAATGATTGTGAAGGGTGATAGAGGTATTATTGTTGGTGAACTGTTCAAGGAAGGCTGCTTTGAAAGCGTTCCAATCATTGAATGGGGTGGCCAGGTTTTCAAACCATTCTCCTGCTGTTTCTTTGAAAAAGTAGGGAATTGTTCTTAACATTCTGGCAGCATTCCATCCATTTGCATCTCCAGCTTTAGTAACTTGGTCGAGCCATTCTTGAGGACTGGTCTCAATGTCTTCTCCATTAAATTCAGAGATTTTTGTGATGTATGTTGTCATTTTGTTTTCTTCATGTTCACTGTTTATTGATTCTTCTTCAGATATTTCAGGTTTGTTTTCTTTGTTTGCTGCTGTCTCAGAGTGTTCACTTTGATTTTCAGCTAGAAAGTCAAGGAGATTGGAACTAGTTTGAAGAGGTTTTTGTTGTCTAATGGGACTTCTGAGTGATGTAAAATCTTCTGATCTTGTAAATTGATTCAAAGGTGAATTAGGCGTTTGTGCTTGTGCAAGTAAAGCTGGAAAAGGTGTGATAATAAGTGGAAGTTTTGAACTGGTTTCTTGTTCAGGTGTTTGTAAATGTTTGGCAGTTGTTTTTGGTAGTGTTGAAGTATTTGGGTTGGTTTTTGAGTATTGCTTTAATCTGTTTTTGCCTTTGTTGCTTGTTTCTGTTTCCGATTCAAAATCAATAGTGTATTGAGACTGCACTAGATATGTTTCTTCACAGTATTTGATAATGTTAAAATTAAGTTCGTGAAAGTAAGTGGCAAGTGTTTTGCTGTTAAGGTTTTCAGTTTCCAACTGTAAATAGTGTGCTAAATTATTGTAAAGATTGCTTCTAACTTCTGAGATATTGTAATTTCCAAAAAGATAATTGTTGATGCAGTTTTCAATGTATTGGTATACTGATTTCTTGACAACTTCAATTCCGTCTGGAATGTTGAATCTTTGCTTGCAGTGGGTGTAAATTGATTGGTAATACTCTAGGATTGTTGCATCTGGTGTGGTCACCACTTTGAATTTTGTTGCTGTGTTATTTTTATGAGAGAGCACCAAATGTTACCGGAGGTTTTTGGTCTCTTTTCTTAAATGTTGTTAATGTTGATTTGTTGTGAATTCACGTTTCCAGGAAGTAGTTGGACCTCTAGTAACTGAATTTATCTTCAAATTATCTCTTATAATTTGAACTTGCTGGGCTTATGAGTGGAATGGCCAATTCCATGCCAGTTGCTTTATGTAGTTATATTGTAGTAAATGTCAACTTTTTCCCAGGAATTGCTTATCTGGAAGCTCACTAAAAATGTGTAGTTACTTTGCTGTGAAAGTCAACTCTTCTACAGAAATCTCGTCTGTAGGCTACCTTAATGATTGTAATAAGAAAAGAAAAATAAAAATAAAAAAAATGTAAAAGAAATAGGATTTTATCAAGGGAAACGTTTTCTATTCAGGCCTGGAGTCACTAACAGTTTACTGAAATTGGTAGCTAATCAATTTCAAAATGTTAGTTGGGTTTTAAGGATTTTCCAAGTACAATAATTTAAAGAATTTGGTTTTTCAAATTATTTAATATTTTTTTTTTTTGTGTGTATAGGAATGGTTCTAAGTGATAAATCTAAAGTAAGATACATTTTCTCAAAGAGAGATGTTCTTCTTTTATACAATTTGTTGTAACACTATTCTATGAACTTGAACTTTGCTATTTTCTACAATTTCGCTGAACTAAAGATATATTTTGGCAAACTACAAGTTATTTTTGCGAACTATTAGATATTTCAGTAAACTATCAATTATTTCTACAAATTTCTACAAATTTCGGCAAACTTTTGAATGTTCATTAGTTCGGGGTATTGCATGATTTGATCATCGCAATTAGGTTACATTTGTGTTGTGTACAAATTGGGTTATTAATTAAATGATAATTTTGGACATTTTGCTAATGTAATAAGTGATAATTTGAAACGATAATATATGCTAATTAATGATAGGATTTATAAGATAATTTTATGCTAAATAATATCTCTAATTTCATCTGGTAACAATAGCAATAGCATTAGAAATAGAAAGGGCAGAATCCTAGAGTTAAAAATCTTTCATCTACAAATATTAAATAAATAAATCATTTACCATCCAAATCCACTCTCCACTATTAACACTTCATGTTGATAGTAATTAATATTTAACCATGCTAGAACAATAGCTCTTGATTATGGCTATTGATAGAATACTAACTTGTAATTGTTTTTGTTTATTTCTTTTATTTTCTTTTATTTCTTTTTTGTTATTTCTTTGGTTTTACTAAATTGATTAAGGATTAAGCACTAAGATACAGACATCATAGGGACTGGTAAAAGACTCGTGAAACAAGAGTAGAACACTCATAGATTTGAGGATAGCTTACCAGGAGGATTACCAGCCACCATGCTGAGAAAAAAATTTGATGAAATTGCAATTCTGGGAGGCTACTAAAAACAAACTATTAAATCTCTGTCTATTATACAAAAAACTCCACAACCAAAATCTTCAGATATCAACACCCGAGTACCAACTAAGCACCAAGTTACAGATTTGTTATTTGACTTGAGACTCCAAATAATTATTTGTAACACTGTTAATACTTTCAAGTTTAAACTAAAACCAATTTTCTTGAACATATAATTTTTTTTTCTTTATTTTTTTAATTTTTATTGCAAAGTAACTAAACAAAATAATTAACATAAAATTGGTTATTCTATTATAAGTTCTATTAATATTTACTGTTTAAAATATAAAAAGATACTTTAAAAAAAAAATTAGCTTATTAAAAATTTATTAGTTTTTATTAACAACAAAATTAACAGCAAAATAGCATTAATAATAACAAAAAAAAATAATAAAATTTTTTTAATAACAATAGATAATTATTTTTTTTAGCACAAAAAAACCAAGATTATTTTATAACATATTATTAAATAATTTAATATATATTAAACTTATTTTTTTTATTTTGTTTTATTTGTTTTTTAGTTAAAAAACAGCTTAACTTAGAATTTCAAGATTTTTGAAATTAGTTTTTAGTTGAATATTTAGCTAAAACTTATTTAATATATTATTATTAAAAAAAATTTTTATTAAAATAAT
>JAAOMT010000404.1:4395-25023 GCA_016748015.1 Geosiphon pyriformis | reverse complement strand
ATTATTTTAATAAAAATTTTTTTTAATAATAATATATTAAATAAGTTTTAGCTAAATATTCAACTAAAAACTAATTTCAAAAATCTTGAAATTCTAAGTTAAGCTGTTTTTTAACTAAAAAACAAATAAAACAAAATAAAAAAAATAAGTTTAATATATATTAAATTATTTAATAATATGTTATAAAATAATCTTGGTTTTTTTGTGCTAAAAAAAATAATTATCTATTGTTATTAAAAAAATTTTATTATTTTTTTTTGTTATTATTAATGCTATTTTGCTGTTAATTTTGTTGTTAATAAAAACTAATAAATTTTTAATAAGCTAATTTTTCTTTTAAAGTATTTTTTTATATTTTAAACAGTAAATATTAATAGAATTTATAATAAAATAACCAATTTTATATCAATTATTTTGTTTAGTTACTTTGCAATAAAAATTAAAAAAATAAAGAAAAAAAAATTATATGTTTAAGAAAATTGGTTTTAGTTTAGACTTGAAAGTATTAACAGTATTACAGATGATTATTTGAGGTCTCAAGTCAAATAACAAATCTGTAACTTGGTGCTTAGTTGATACTTAGGTGTTGATATCTGAAGGTTTTGGTTGTGGAGTTCTTTGTATAATGAACAGAGATTTAATAGTTTGTTTTTAGTAGCCTTGCAGAATCGCAATTCTGTCAAATTTTTTTCTCAGCATGGTGGCTGGTAATCCTTCTGGTAAGCTATTCTCAAATCTATGAGTGTTTTACCCTTGTTTTACAGGTCTTTTACCAGTTCCTATGACATCTGTATCTTAATGCTTAATCCTTAATCAATTTAGTAAAACCAAAGAAATAACAAAAAAGAAATAAAAGAAAATAAAAGAAGTAAACAAAAGCAATTACAAGTTAGTATCTCATTAATAGCCATGATCAAGAGCTATTATTCCAGCATAATTAAGTATTAATTACTATCAACATGAAGTGTTAATAGTAGAGAGTAGATTTAGATGATGAATAATTTATTTATTTAATATTTGTGGATGAAAGATTTCTAACTCTAGAATTCTGCCCTTTCTATTTCTAATGCTATTGCTATATATACATAATTGATGTTTTACGAGATTGCTCACATTTCCAAGCAATGTGCTATGATTTTTTAAGCAATGTGCCATGTTTTCTGACATTGCTCCCCATTGCTGAACAATGTGCTCATGTATTATATACTATTTGCTTATTGGTCTACTATTTCTCTATATCTGTTTTCTTTCTATGAGTAATATTATTTTCTCCTTTTTAATATTGAGCTCCATTGAAATTTTCATTTTAAATTAGCTCCAATACTTCTTTTTCTAGTATTGTTTGTTTGACTTTATTTTTCACATCTTCTACTTGTATATTGTTCATTCTTCCCCATTGATTAATGGTTATGCTTTCTATATTAGAGTGTAACAGTATTTCTGGATAGTTCTGAAATATGTTGTGCAGTTAATAAATTGTTCTCATATGTAGTGTTAAGTTCGTCTTTTTTCCAATAAATTCTTTAATTTGCTGTATTATGTTTTAGTTAAATATTCTCTTGGATTTGTCAATATACAACTCTTGAATATTCAACTTTCGACCTAACTGGTAGTAACAATATAATATTGGAAGTTGTTCTGTCCATTGCTTCCAATTCTCTTTTGTAAGTTTTTCTTTTGGTGCCATAATAAGTATTTTCCCAAAAGTGTTCTTTACTTTTTCTATTATGTTATCTGACCAGTTTTTATTATTCTTTGGTGGTTACTAATATGGTGTGTTTTTTGTCTTTTTTTGGGTGTTTCAATAGCAAATTATTTGTTTGTTAATAACAATTTCCATGTCTAACTGTTGTTCACTTAAGGCCTAGAACAATTATTAAGCTATAGTGTGAATATGATTTGATACTTCCATTTTTCTTGGTTGCTTTTGTTGTGTGTACTGTGTCTTTATATATTCTTTTGGTTGTTCAATTTGATGTGTTTGGTTCAATAACTATGATTGGTTTCAAATCTCATGAAATCTCATCTGGTTAAACTAGTATTCTTTGTACTCCCAGTTGTGGAATGTTATTGGTAGATGATAATGCTATCTGGTGATATGGTTTTAGTTGATCACCATGTGCTGCTTTGGCTAAAATTCTGTTGTCCCATCTTAATTTATAAGCTCTATTTCCGAGAATTTCTTCAATGTAAAATGGTCTGTCCTATTTGGGATCAAATTTTCTATTCCATTGTTGTTTCGCTTTAGTATGATATAGAAGTACTTTGTCTTCAATCTTGAATTCAACTGGTTTGTCTGGTAGTTGGTTATTGTGTCTCTCTTTTTGTTTCTCTTGTGACTTTTGAATGTTATCAGCTGCTCTTCATCACTTGTTTTTTAGAGTTTCCATTAAGTCATATGTTCTTCTTAACAACGTTTCCTGAAAATTGTCTTCAGTTATTGGTTCTGTTGAATAAGTGTTGACTTTTATCTCAACTGGTAATGTTGTTGTTCTACTGTATACTAATTCAAATGGTGTTGCTTGTGTAGTGTCTTGCTTTATTGTCCAATAAGCAAATAGTATTGATAATATAAACAAATCCCATTCATTTTGGTTTTCTTGACTGATCTTGGCAACTGCTTCACACAGTGTTCTATTGAATCTTTCAACTAGTCCATTGGTTTGTGGATGGTATAGTGATGACAATAGTCTTTTAACTCCAAATTTTTGACTTAATTCTGCCAGTATTCTGTTCACAAAGTAAGTTCCTTGATCTGATAGTAGTTCTTTTGGACATCTATGTTGACAGATCAAATCTTGATGGACAAATTCAGCAATGGATTCTGCATCTGCTCTTTGAATGGCTTTTGCTTCTGGCCATTTAGTGAGATAATTTATAGCTACTGCAATATATTTGTTGCTTTTGCTGGTGATTATTAATGGTGTTATCAGAGGTTTTTGGTCTCTTCTTAGCTCTTGTATGTTTGTTGTAATGCTGTTAATTCACGACTATGGGAAGTGTTTGAACCTCCGATAACTGAATTTTATCTTCAAATTATCTCCTATAATTTGAACTGCTGGGCTTATAAGTAGAATGGCCAATTCCGTGTCAGTTGCTTTATGTAGTTATGTTGTAGTAAATGTCAACTCTTTCCCAGGAATTGCTCATCTGGAAGCTCACTAAAAATGTGTAGTTATTTTGCTGTGAAAGTCAACTTTTCTACAGGAATCTCATTTGTAGACTACTCTAATGATTATAATAAGAAAATAAAAGAAAGAAAATAAAAAAAATGTAAAAGAAATAGAATTCTGTCAAGAGAAACATTTTCTATCTAGGCCTGGAGTCATTAACAGTTTACTGAAATTGGTAGCTAATTAATTTCAAAACATTAATTGGGTTTTTGGAGATTTTCCAAGTGCAATAATTAAAAAATTTGGTTTTTCAAATTATTTAATATTTTTTTTTTTTGTGTGTATAGAAATGGTTCTAAGTAATAAATCTAAAATAAGATACATTTTTTCAAAGAGAAAAGCTCTTTTTTTATACAACTTGTCATAATACTATTCTCTGAACTTGAACTTTGCTCTTTTCTACAATTTCATTGAACTAAAGATACACTTTGGCAAACTACAAGTTATTTCTGTGAACTATTAGATATTTCAGTAAACTATCAATTATTTCAGCAAATTTCTACAAATTTTGGCAAACTTTTTGAATGTTACATAGTTCAGGATATTGAATGATTAATCATCACAATTAGGTTACATTTATATTATGTACAAATTGGGTTATTAATTAAATGATAATTCCAGACATTTTGCTAATGTAATGAGTAATAATTTGAACAATAATATATGTTAATTAATGATAGGAATTATAAAGATAATTTTATGCTAAATAATATCTCTAATTTCGTCTGGTAACATAACCTCCTCCTTAAGACTGAACTCTGTTGAAGTCCAAGTACTGTCTGTAGTTTCCAGATAATAATCCAAAATTATTGAAGAAATTTGGTCTGAAAATTGTTGAAATTTCAGTTCTGTGAGTTTTCCAATGTATTGAATCTTCAAAGGTTGTAAAATTGGGTTTCATAGGATGTTTTCACAGGTGTGAAATAGGTTATAAAGTCTAAGAGCAGCTCTTAGTTTATAATGACTGTTTGTAGGTCCAGCTGTTGTCTTGAATTCATTGTGGAGTTGTTACCAAATAGCTTCTTTTATGAGATTTGCTGCTATAAGCTCCCGTTTTTGTTCATGAAGTGTTTTTCCAATATAGAAATATCTATATATTGGAGTATAGTTGTAGTTTTCTTTATTAAGACACAGTTGAAGTTTTTGTTAAATAGTAGCATTTGGTAGAATACTAATAGGAGTGAGCATTAAGTTTTCTCTTAAAGCAAGCTTTAAAAGTTCTGGCAGGTGAATTCCAGAATAACTTCTTGTGTTCTTCTTATATGGATGATATTTTTGTGAATTTGAGGCTAAATTTGTAACTACTTCTGTTTGGATATAATTAATGTGGTTTCCAGTAACAGTAATAGATAATTTGGGTATTGTTTTTAAAGCTAACATTAGTTTTTGGGATAATTGTTAAATGTTTTGAGGAATAGTTATTATAAGAAATTTGAAAATAAAAGAAAATTATTTTTGGTGTATGAGTTTTTATGTTATTTTTGCTTTGTTTTTGTGAGATTGTTTCTAAATTATAAGGAGATAACTATAATAATTTCAAGTTAAGTGTTCAAGTTAGGAGGTTGTTCAATGACAACTATTGGTTCTAAATTTTGGGGAATATTTTTGGGATTGATTAAAGGGGAATGTGTACCAATTTATGAAATTAATGATTCAGAATTGTGTCTGGAATTATAGTGTTTCAAATGATCTCCATGTGCAACTTTTGCTAGGATTTTGTTATCAAGTCTTAGCTTGTATGATCCATTGCCTAAGACTTCATGAATAAAGAATAGTCTATCTCATTTATTTTTAAATTTTTCACTCCATTGTTTTTTGGCTTTAGTTCTGTGTAAGAGAACTTTGTTTCCGATTTTAAATTCATTGGTAACTTGAGGTAATTTGTTGTCATGCCATTCTTTTTGTTGAGCTTGGAAGTATTTAATATGGGTAACTGCTATTCGTCATTTTCCTTCCAACATTTTAAGTAGAGTGTAGGCTCTTCGCTAAAGTGTTTTCTGGAAATTGTCTTCATCGATTGGTTGTGTTAGGTATGTTTTCACTGTGAAACTAATTGGTAATGTTGCTGTCCTTCTATAAGTTAAATCAAATGGCATGTGTTTTGTGGTATCTTGTTTTAGTGTTCTGTATGCTAGTAACACTAATGGAATAAAGATATCCTATTTTTGCTCAAAATCAGTTGAGACTTTGGCTAATGATTCACATAATGTTCTGTTAAAACGTTTTACAAGTCCATTTGTTTGTGGATGGTAAGGCGAAGATAATGGTCTTTTGACATTAAATTGTCCACAAATTTCCTAGATTAAATTGTTCACAAAATGTGTTCTTTGATCAAATAAAAGTTCTATTGGGCATCTATGTCTACAAATGATGTCTTCATAGATGAAGTTTGCTACTAATTTTGTATCTGCTTGTTAAATGGCTCTGGCTTTGGGCCATTTGATAAAATAGTCTACAGCTACTGCAATATAATGGTTTTCTTAGTTTGTAATAGATAGTGGTCTAACTAAATTGATACCTACTTGGTCAAAAGGCTGTCCAACTTTGATTGGGTTTAAAGGTTCTGTAGGGTGAGTTCCTTCTCTTCTTTGACAACTATCACAAGACTTAATGTATTCATGAATGTCTTTTCTCAATTGAGGCCAAAAATAATATTCTAGTGTTTTCTGGGTGGTGCTGTCTTTTTCTAGGTGTGTTGATGAAAGGTCTGAATGCATGTTATATAAAATGGTTTCTTTTTTATGTTCTTGTATTAATCTGAGTGGATTGTCTGGGTTTCTGAAGTTTTGATAATAAATCATGTTGTTGTGTAAGAAGTATTGTTTGGCTTGTTGTTGTAACTGATGTTTTTCATCTGGGGACCAATCTGTTGAGATTGTTAATGTCTTCAAATATTGTTTAAGATTGTTGTAGTTTTTGGGATTCATTGTTTGTTGTTTTATTGTTAATTCAAATGGGTATTGGTTTTGTATTCTAATCTTGTCTCATTCTTGAGAAACAATCAACGTTGGTGTAGAGTTTTCCTGGTTTGTGGTGTACAATGTATTAGTAATTGGCTAAAAATCCTGTCCATCGGGTTTGTTTTGTGTTTAGCTAAGTGTTTTTGTTCTGAAGCTATTTGAGTCTAATATTATCAGTAATAATATCAAATTCTTTGGGTCTGAGGTAAAGGTTAAAGTGATGTAGGGTCCAGATTACTGCTGCAGTGTCTAATTCTGTTGCAGGGTAGTTTTTTTCAGCTGGTTTCAATGTTCTGCTAGCATAAGCAATTACTCACTCATTTCTATTGTCATCTAACTGTGATAAGATAACACTGAAGGCAGTATAAGAGGCATCTGTTATTAATTGAAATTGGTTGCTGAAATCTGGATAGGTGAGAATTGGAGCTGTTATTAGTTTTTTCTTGAGGATTTCAAATGCATTTTGGTGTTCAACAGTCCATTTGTATTTGATGTTTTTGGTGGTAAGCTGGTTAAGAAGTTTTGTGATTTCTGAGAATTTTTTGATAAACTTCTGATAGTAGGAGACTAACCCTATGAATTCTTTTAGTTCTGTAGTGTTTTGAGGAGTTTTGAAGTTTTTGACAGTGCTGATTTTTCCAGGATCTGGTTTGATTCCATCTTTACTAACGATATGACCAAGGAAGACCAAGCTTGTTTTTCCAAAGTAGCATTTTTCGATGTTGAGTTTCAGTCCTGCTTTTCGTAATTGTTGAAAAACTTCTTGCAGGTGTTTTAAGTGTAATTTGAATGATGGAGGATAGACATCAGTATTGTCAAGATAAACAACTACTGACTTCCAAAGAAGTTCTTCGTACACAACATCCATTAATCTTTAAAATGTTGCTGGTGCATTGCATAATCTGAAAGACATTACATTGAATTCGTAATTTCCTTCTTGGGTTGTGAAGACTGTTTTGGAACAATCTTTGGGATTCATGGCAACTTGCCAGTATCCGCTTTCTAGATTTAGTGTTGAAAAGTATTTAGATTTTCCAAGAGCATCCAACATGTTATCAATTCGGGGAAGGAGATAGACATCTCCAATAGTAACACTGTTGAGTTGTTGATAATCAACACAAAATCATATCTTTCCATTTTTCTTTTTAACTAAGACTACAGGCGAGGCCCATGGATTCATTGATGGTTGAATAAGCCCATTGTTAAGCATCTGTTGTACTTCTTCTCAGATAAATTGGTGACTTTCTGAAGCAATATAGTAAGCTTGTTGTTGTCTTGGTTTGGTATCTCCTGTGTAGATTTGATGTTGAACCAAATTGGTTCTTCCTAAGTCATTGTTGTTTTTGGCAAAAATATTGGCAAATTCTGCAATTAGCTCTTTGAGCTGGTTTTGTTGTTGTAATTCAAGTTGTCCCATGTTGATTTGAGATAGTTTTTCCATGACAACATGGTAGTTTTCAGAGCTGAGATTTGGGTTGATTTTTGGTAGTAAATGTCCAATAATTTCCAAAAAATTGGGAACTGTTTGAGGTAATTCTTGTTAAAAGATGTTACTGTGAATGACTCCAATTTCTAAGTTATTTAATAAAACTATGAGATAATTGTTGGGATTGTAAAAAGTAACTCAGACTTTCTTTGTTCCTTCTGGAATATAAATGTTTGGAATTGAGATATTATGTTCCAAGCAGATTTGTTTATTGGACTCAAAAATTTGTTGTATGGTTGTCGGCTTTTCACAAGTGTAAATTTTGGGGTGTTCTCCAAAGGGTGAAATAGTAATTGGTTGTGGAAGTCATAGAATCTGGTGAGATTCACTTTGTTCATTAAGAGCTATGTTTACTGAAACTGTGAATTGTCCAGTTGAACCAAAATTTTGTGTTCCTTTTCTGCTTTTTCCCAATTGTTCTTTTTGATTGACTAACTGTAAGCCCGAAATGTTGATTAAGGGTAAATAAATAGCTTAAGCAATTTTTTCAGCATGTTCAATCTGAAAAGATTTATTGGTTTCATTTTGTAACATGATTTTAATGTTTCCTGTATATTCAGCATCTATGATTTCTCCTCTAACATTGATTCCTTTGCTTGCCAATGATGATTGTGAAGCGATTTGGACCATTGCTCCTGGTGGAATTTTGAGTGCAATTTTAAGGTTGATTTTGGTAAGAGAATTTGGTTAAAGAACCAAAGTGTCTTTTCTTGGAAATTATAGATTGTATCCGGCATTAATTTCATGTGCTTTTTCTGGTTTTATTCCTTGTCCATTGTTGTTGAAGTATTTGAGTTGTGAAGCAGGCTGATTTTCAATGAGATAGATGGGTGTTGTTTCAATTTTTTCTGTTGCTTCAGGTTCTCCAAATTCAATTTCATATTTGTCACTTTCGCTGGGCAATAAAATGCTAAAAGTGTAGCATTCAGGACACCATTGTTTGTTGCACAACATTATACATTTCTCACATAATTTAATGTTTATTTGCTCTAATTGTTGAATTTGAGCTTCTTGGGTCGGGTAGGTGTGACTTGTGATTTGGTGGTATACTTCTACTTCATCTTTATAATCAACTCCAACTAATTCTAATGTATATTCAATATATTTAGCTTCCTTTATTTGAAAGACATCTTCTTTGGTTCCTCTGTTAATTAAAACCATGACAAGTTCATAGATTATTTTGGCATCATGGCGGTAGTGATAGAGTTTGCTAAGGACGCTGTTGTATGCAGCATTGAAAGATGTTCCACGTTTTACTTTTTCCACAATAGAAAGAGCATATTAACAAGTTTGATCGCAGACTCCTCCTCTAAATGCAACATCAATCCAGTTACATTCATCAGGAAGCTGCTTTCCACAAGTAAGACAGGGTGTTCCATCCCATTTTCCGCTTCTTTTAATCAAGTGGCCCCATCATTCTCAATGGCAGGCCTTGCAATAGTAGCAGGTATGACTTTTATATTCTTTTTCAGGTGAAATACAAGCTCCCATTGACGATAGTTTCTTGTGGCAGTCTTTACATTTAAGGGGAATATAGGGGCATTGTTTCTTTCACTTAGTCTTTAAGTAAGGGATATTCTATCCAGGGGTTTCGGGTTCAGAGTGTGGGGTAAAATGTTCTTGTTCAGTTTCATCGGCCCAATTGGACATTGACTCAAGAGCCATGAATGTTTTGATTATTGGTTTTTCTTCTTCTGGCTTGAATTCAAAAACCAGGGCTTTTTCGGAGCATTTATTGAATGTACCACAAGTGGCAGGTACTTGGGCATGTTGTCCTTGGTAAGAGATTTATAGTTCTTGGGTTTCCCAGTCTAATTTCACATTGGCTTTTTAAAGCCAGTCATTTCCAACAAGAGCTTAATACTGAGGAGCATTCATTATAAGAACTTTGACTAGAATAGTGATTCCATCAAGAGTAAATGGAAAATTGTCAATTTCTCTCACTGGAGTTTTTTTCATGCCATTGGCAGTGATGATTACTGTCTGAGCTGGTCAGTCAATATTTCTTTTTAACTGTTGTATCAACTGGTAGGTGATGATACTTCCGGTGGATCCACTGTTTAGGATCAAGTAAATTGCCTTTCCTTTGACTTCTGCTTCGGTGTACATAACAGTGATTGCTTTTTGTTTATTGGCGGCTGTATTGCTGAGTAGAAATGGTAATTCATTGGCTTCGAACTCAAAAGGAAAGATATCAGAGAGATTGGCGTTTTCAGCAATTCTAGCTGGTGGAATAGTGGTGTGGTTATGAGAAAGATTTTGTTGTTGTGCTGCAGCTCTACCTTCTGAGAGTACAGTATAGTGAAAATTCTGTTCTTCTGGCATTGTTAAATAACTGGGTTGAGTGTGATAGTGGTTGGGTCTTGGTTAAGTGGAATTTCGGGGAACCAATTGGTTGTTTAAACTAATTCTATTGTTGTTTACTTGGTATTGGTTTTGTGGTGTGAATTGATTCTGTGTAATCAATCTTCGAACAGGTACTTGATAATATTGTGTGGATAGTTGTTGGTATTGCTGTTGAATTGGCTGTGGGGTGGGCTGATAATAGTTATTTTGGTATTGGGGTCTTGGTGGATAGTAAGCTGGTGGTGGTGGTTGATAATAAGATTGCTGTAGTGGAGAGTAATATTGATTATTCCTATTTTGTTGGTCTCATTGTAGCTTTCTGCAATCTCTTTTCCAGTGGCCAGAAATTTTACAATAATGGCAATTCTGAGGCTGGTTATTAGAAGATGATGCAAAATTGTTTTGATTTCATCTTTGGGATGGTTGATATTTTTGGGGTTGCTGTTGTTATTGGTTGGTGAAATAGTTTTCGACTTTCTTTGTGAATTGGTCAATTTTTTCCTCAGCTGCTAAGCTGGTTTCTCCAATGGCTAAGTTTACAAGTTTTATATGATTGGCTTCTTCCATGGCCATTTCATATCTCTTTGCATGCTGAATGACAGAGTTTAAATCTTCTGGGGCATGTGGGCAAACTTTTTTAATCAGTTTATCCTTTAAACCAGCAATAAATTGATCCAAGATTTGAGCATCAGAATAATAATTATTAGTTTCAAGTTGGTGAATTTGTCTAAGAAGTTTGTTGAATTTTCTAATATAAGTTATAACAGATTCAGAGAGTTCTTGTTTGATATTGCGAAAACAATTTCAAAGTGTGATTGAGGTGTTGTTATTGGTGAATTGTTCTAAGAAGGCAGTTTTGAAAGCTGTCCAGTCATTAAAAGAAGTGGTCAAGTTTTCAAACCATTTGCCTGCTGTTCTTTTAAAAAAGTAGGAAATTGTTTTTAACATTCTGGCAGCATTCCATCCATTTGCATCTTCAGCTTTAGTAACTTGGTCAAGCCATTCTTGGGGACTGGTCTCAATGTCTTTTCCATTAAATTCAGGGATTTTTGCAATGTATGCTGTCATTTCATCTTCTTCGTTTTTACTGTCTATTGATTTTTTTCAAATATTTCAGTATCGTTTTCTTCGTTTGCTGCCATTTTAGAGTGTTCACTTCAATTTTCAGCTAGAAAGTCAAGGAGATTGGAACTAGTTTGAAGGAGTTCTTGCTGTCTGGTAGGACTTCTGAGTGATGTAAAATTTTCTGGTCTTGTAAATCAATTCAAAGATGAATTAGGTGTTTGTGCTTGTGCAAATGAAGCTGAAAAAGGTGTAATAATAAGTGGAAGTTTTGAACTGGTTCCTTGTTCAGGTGTTTGTAAGTGTTTGGCAGTTGTTTTTTGTAGTGTTGGAGTGTTTGGAATGGTTCTTGAGTATTGCTTCAATCTTTGTTTGCCTTTGTTGCTTGTTTCTGTTTCTGATTTAAAGTCAAAAGAGTATTTAGACTGTACTGGGTATTTTTCTTCACAATACTCAATAATGTTAATATTAAGTTCTTGGAAGTAGATAGCAAAGGTTTTACTGTTCAGGTTTTCTGTTCTCAATTGTGAATAATGCACTAAATTATTGTAGAGATTGCTTCTAACTTCTGAAATGTTGTAGTTTCCAAAAAGATAATTGTTGATGCAATTTTCAATGTATTAGTATACTGATTTTTTGACAACTTCAATTCCGTCTGGAATGTTAAATCTTTGCTTGCAGTGGGTGTAAATTGACTGGTAATAGTCTAAAGTTGCTGTGTCTGGTGTGGTTGCCACTTTGAATTTGTTGTTGCTGTGTTATTTCTGTGGGAGAGCACCAAATGTTACCAGAGGTTTTTGGTCTCTTCTTAGCTCTTGTATGTTTGTTGTAATGCTGTTAATTCACGACTATAGGAAGTGTTTGAACCTCCGATAACTGAATTTTATCTTCAAATTATCTCCTATAATTTGAACTGCTGGGCTTATAAGTGGAATGGCCAATTCCATGCCAGTTGCTTCATGTAGTTATGTTGTAGTAAATGTTAACTCTTTCTCAGAAATTGCTCATCTGAAAGCTCACTAAAAATGTGTAGTTACTTTGCTGTGAAAGTCAACTCTTCTACAGAAATCTCGTCTGTAGGCTACCCTAATAATTATAATAAGAAAATAAAATAAAAAAAATAAAAAAATGTAAAAGAAATAGAATTCTGTCAAGAGAAACGTTTTCTATTCAGGCCTGGAGTTACTAACAGTTTACTGAAATTGGTAGCTAATCAATTTTAAAACGTTAGTTGGGTTTTTGGGAATTTTCTAAGTGCAATAATTAAAGAATTTGGTTTTTCAAATTATTTGATATTTATTTTTTTTTGTGTGTATAGGAATAGTTCTAAGTAATAAATCTAAAGTAAGATACATTTTCTTGAAGAGAGAAGCTCTTCTTTTATACAACTTGTCATAATACTATTTTCTGAACTTGAACTCTGCTATTTTCTACAATTTTATTGAACTAAAGATACATTTTGGTGAACTACAAGTTATTTCTGCGAACTATTAGATATTTCAGTGAACTATCAATTATTTCAGCGAATTTCTACAAATTTTGGTGAACTTTTTGAATGTTACATAGTTCGAGATATTGCATAATTAATCATTGCAATTAGGTTACATTTATGTTATGTGCAAATTGGGTTATTAATTAAATGATAATTTCGGATATTTTGCTAATATAATAAGTGATAATTTGAATGATAATATATGCTAATTAATGATAGGAATTATAAAGATAATTTCATGCTAAATAATATCTCTAATTTTATCTGGTAACAATGATCTGACTAAGTCAATTCCAATGCAATCGAATGGTTGTCCCACTTTGATTGGTCTTAATGGTTCACTGGGTTTTGTTCTTTCTCTTCTCTGACAAGCATCACAATTTTGAACATATTGGATGATGTCTGGATACATTGATGGCCAATAGTATCTTTTTCTGGTTCTTTCTATGGTTGCTTTTTTATGAAAATGTCCTGCTGTTGGGTCTGAGTGCATGTTGAATAATATTGTCTCTTTCTTTGGTTTTGTGATTACTCTAATTGGTTGATCTAAATTTCTTCTGTTCTTTTAGTAAAGTATATTTTAATAATTGATAAAATATTTTGATTGTTGTTTTATGTTGTTTTGTTTCTTTTGAGATAATTTCTTCTTAAACGATTGGGTATTTATATAATGTTGAAGTTGTTGGTATTTTTGCATATTTATGTTTTGTTATATTTTTGGTTTGAAATGTTTTTAGATTTGTCTCATTCATGACAATCTGTCAGCATTTCCATTGTCTTTTTCTTTTTTATAATGTACTGTATAATTAAATGGTGAAAGTTCTATTTTCTATCTGGCATGGTGATTGTTTGCAAATTCTTGTTTCTGAATTGAAGTCAATCCCTTGTGATTCATATATATTTCAAACTTTTGGCTCAAGTATTCTCTCCATTTCATGACTGCCCAATAGATTGCTAAATATTCCAGTGCTGGTGTTCTATAGTTCTTTTTGGCTGGACTTAAGCTTCTACTGGCATAAGCTACTGGATGTTCTCTTCCATCTGGTTTTTTTTGTAATAGTACTGCTCCCAATGCTTGACCTAATGCATCAGTGGTAATGATAAATGGCTTTTTATGATCCAGATAGATCAGTACTGGAGCTTAAATAAGCTTTCTCCTTAGTGTATCAAAAGTTTCTTGCTATGTTTCTGTCCATTCATATTTGGTGTTCTTTGTTTGGAGCTGATGTAGTGGTTGAGCTATTTTAGAAAAGTCTTTGATAAAGTGGCAGTAGTATCCAACAAATCCCAAGAATGCTCTTAGTTTTGTGAGATTGTTTGGTATTGGAAAGTTTTTGACAACTTTAATTTTGTTTGGATCTGTTTTGATGCCATCTTTGCTCACAATATGTCCCAAGAATTTTAGTTCTGTCTTTTCAAAGAAACACTTAGTTGTATTTAGTTTCAATTTGGCTCTTTTGAGTCTTTCAAATACTTGCTGGAAGTGATGTAGATGATCATCAAATGTTTTTGAAAACACATTTGTGTCATCTAAATAGACAACTACTAATTTCCATAGTAATCTAGTATAGACAATTTCCATGAGTTGTTGAAATATCACTAGAGCATTTATCAAGCCAAATAGCATGACTTCAAATTCAAAATTCTCTTCTCTTGTCATGAATGCAATCTTTTTTTTGTTGGCTGGGTCCATGACTACTTGCCAGTAACCACTATTTAAATCTAGTGTTGAGAACCATTTATTTCCTCCAAAAATATCAAATAGTTCTTGGATCTTTGGAGTTGGGTAGCTGTCTTCTTTGATTATTCTATTCAATTTTCAGTAATCTACACAAAAGCAGATTTTTCTATTCTTCTTCCAAATTAGTACCACTGGTAATGACCATGGACTTATTGATGGCTGAATTAGCCCATTTTTAAGCATTCAATTGATTTTTTGACGAATGATCTTATGACTAGCTGGTGATACTTTGTATGCTCTTTGCTTAATTGGCATTGCATCTCCAGTTTTGATCTGATGCTGGATGATATTGGTGCGGCCAAATTCATTTTTGCTTGCAAAGATGTCATTGAAATTGCTGAGTAACATCTTTAGTTGTATTTGTTAAAGTGGGTCTAGATTTCCCATGTTGATCTGTTTCAATTGTTCTGGTTGGAGCAGATAACATTCACTTTGTCCGTATATAGTCTGTAATGTAATATCTACATATCTGCAAAGCTGTAGAAAGTCTGAAATGTGGTTTGGTAGTTGATTCTCAACTTTAGTGGTTAAATATCCAATGATAGTTCCCTTTGGTATTTCGATGACATTTCTGGTTGTGTTGTAGATGGAAATTTTGATATTTTTGGAGCTTTTGGCTGATATGTAGAGATTCATGAGTTCAATCTCTCTTGATTTACAAATGATGGCTTCTGCTTTGAACAAATAAGCTTGATTTTTTACTTCTCTTTTTATGGCTAACATATACTAGTCATATGATGGAATAGAAATTGTTTAACAGATTGAGATAATTTCTCCATTGTTAATAACCTTTTCTTCTGCCATATTAACTGGTATATTTATTCTACCCATTGATCTGAATCCCTGTATTCCTCTTGCTGTTATCTCTAATTTTTTCCTGTTTTTTACTGACACTAATTAAGCTATTTTCACCAGAGATAGGAATATTGTCTGTGCTATCTTTTTGTTTGAATCTATAGTATATGCTTTTTTTGAATTATTTTGTAGCATAGCAATAATATTTTCTACATATCTTGCATCAATTATTCCTCCTTTGATGTTTATTTTTTTTTTCGCTAAACTACTCCTGGATGTTAGTTGAACTATTGTTGTTTCTAGAATTTCCAGTGCTATTTTTAGATCAATACAAGTGTGCAAATGTGGTTCTAATTTGATGGGATCTTTCCTCGGATATCTCAAATCAAACTCTGCATCAATATTATGTGCATATTCTGACATGATACCTTTGCCATTATCACTGAACCATTTAAGTTTCTGTTCCTTGAAAAAGTCAGAAAGTGTGATAAATGTTTTGGGATTTGAATCAGAGTTTGCATTGTCATCATTTTCATTGCTATTTGGAGCAGAGTTAGAACTGTTGTTTTTATCATCATTATTGTTGGAGTTTGAATTGGGATCAAAAGTTGATTCCAATTCTGATGCACAGTTGCTCATTGGTTTGTTTTCTTTTGGAATTGTGTAGATCATGTGTGGTAATGGATTGTAAATGAGGTCATACTTATTACAATACTGGAAGTCACATAGAATCAAACAGTGATCACATAATCAGGTGTTTATTTCTTCCAAGCATTGTTTCTGCTCTTCTCTGGTAGGTGCTAATTGCTGGTAATGTTTGTGGAATTCTTCTGGATTGTTCTCAATGTTGCCAAAGATGTCAAAAGTTTGGACATATTTGGGTTCAGGAAGAGATGGAGAGTTGTTTTTGATTTCCAGTAGTTCGCTGGTTGTTGCACCTTCTGTTTTCCTACTTGCTATTCTCCAAAGTTCATTTTCATTATGAGGATATCCTTCCAATCATCACAACACTTGTTTCCAGGCATCGTCAATTAATGTTCCCTTGCATACCCAGTTGTTGATTAGGATCATGTACTGACACATCTTGTTGCACATTCTTCCATGTCCAGGAATGTCATTCCACATTCTTTTGTTTGAAAGAGTTTTTCTACAAGTTAAACATGGTGTATTATCTTATTTTTCTACTTGTTTTGGCCTTCCAAAATGTTCAATGAGACATGCGTGGCAATAAAACTTAGTTGCCATCTGGTATTCTTTATCATTGTCATAGCATGTGCCCATTAAAGACAATTTCTTGCTGCAATCAACGCATATAAGCTTTGGTCAATAATAATTTGGTTGTAATAGTGTGTAAGTATATGCATGGTAAATAGTGGTTGATGTTGGAATTTCTTTATTCTCTTTCCCTTTTCTTTTGTTGTTATCTTCTTTCCACTCCCAGGTTGTTGGTAGTTCATTTTGATCATTGTCAGTTCCCCAGACTTGATCCGGATTCCAGGTAAGTTCTTCTGTTTGTTTTTCTTTTCTTTTATTGTTTCAGAATAGTATTAGTAGTAATTCATTATGATCATCTTTGTTGGCCCAGAAAACTTGATAGGCTTCCCAGTTAGGTTTCTTTTTTTCTTCTTCCAATTCGATAAGTAGGGCTAATGGCATGCTGATGGGTTTAAAGTAGTCACATGTGGCTGGTACTCACATGTATTGGCCGTTTTGGCTGATTTGCAACTCTTGGGTGGTCCAGTCAAGCGTTGCGTTTGTTTTGGACAGCCAGTTATTACCAACTAGAGCTTAGTATTGAGTAGCTTCCATAACCAGTACTTTGATTGGTATGATTAGGTTATTGACTTCAAATGGGAAGTTATTTATCTCACTGATAGAAGTTTTTATAGTTCTATCAGCTGTGATAATTCTGGTGCTGGCAGTGTGATCAACTCAGTGACCTAATTGGTTCATGAGTTGTCATGTAATTATGCTGCCTGCAGACCCACTATCAAGTATCAGCTTAATAGGTTGACCATCGACTTTAGCATCGGTATACATGGCCATAATTGGTTTGGTGTTCAGAACGGCTCCACTAAATAATGGAATAGGTGTAATTTCATTGAGATCAAAAGGGAATATGGCAGCTAGTGATTTGTCTTCAGTACTAGCAGCTGGCGGTATATTACTGGCAAGTAATTTGTTTTGGTTGTGTTCTGGATTGTTGGGTACTGCATTTTCTGGAATAACCAGAAGACTTAAGTAGTGTTGGGAATTCTGGTTTTGTGTGTGCCCAGTTCTGGAATTCCGAAAACGTGATCCTGTTGATGAGTGGGGGGAACTTGGGATCAGTTGATGGATAACTATTGCTGATCTCCAGTTTTGACTGACTCTTAATCTGGGATTTCCTAATGTCATTTGAGCTGGGTTTGATGGCAGTGTTTGAACTGTGGGTGTTTGATAAATTATTTGTGGCTGCAGTGGTTGATATTTTACTGGTGGTTGTGGTTGATAAACTGGAGGTTAATATATGGGTGGTTGATATATTGGTTGTCATATTATTGGCAGATAAGTCGGTTGATATGGTGCTGGGTTGGATTGGTAATTTGGAGTTGGAAACCAGCGATCAGAGTTTTGATATTGATTTTTTGATCATTGGTTATCTATCCTTAATCTACAATCAATCCTTAAATGTTCTTGTTTACCACAATAGTGGCAGATACATGTCTCTTGCTATTATGGCTGATTGGAAGATGTTGATGAGTGTAACTGATTCTGAAAACAATTAGCATTTCTTTAGTTATTGCGTCATTATGGAGGTTGATAAATTGTGCGATTGTCAATTAAGTATTCCTCTAATTTTTGATTTATTGATTTACTGAATTGCTTCAATTTGGAATTCAAGTCAAATGATCTGTTCATCACTAGATTTACTGCTTGGACGTGATTGGCTTCAAAATCTCTGGCGTTTGTGATGGCTGCTTGTAAGTCAACTGGATGCATTAGACATACATGTTGCAGGATACTACTGCATAATCTGTAAATGAACTGATTTAGAATCTGAACCACTGTGAAGTAATTAGCATTAATGGCTTGTATTTGGTGCAGATTTCTATAGAAACATCCTAAGTAAGTAACTGCTTCATTTTTTCCTTGCTTGATGGTAGTAAAGGTATTTGCTAGTCTGTTAATGCTGTTGTTGTTACTGAAATATCTTAAGAACTTAATTTTAAATGCATTAAAATCTTGGGATTTGTTGACCAGGCTTTGGTACCATGAATTGGTGGTATTCTGGAGAAAATATGGGATAGCTTGCATGGCTCTGGTGTTATTCCATCTATTAGCTGCAATGGCTTTCTCCACATCATTTAGCTATACTTGGGCATCATCTTTTACACCAGTGAATTTTTTGAGTTTGGCTATTGATATATATGCCATTGGATTTAAGTTGGGTTGTAGTGGTTGTTGAAGTTGTTGTTGTGGTTGTGGAAGTGGCTGCTGTGGTAGTTGAGGTAATTGAAGCAACTGTTGTTGCTGTTTGTCAATTGGTAGAGCTGAGAGTGGATTGATCATGATTACTGGAGGTAAGTGTTGTTGATTATTAATGTTGGGGTTTCGATTGTTCGGATTGTGCTGCATTTGAAAATTTGGAGTTTCAATTTCTGGATTTTCCAAATTTGGATTTTGCTAAGTCTGAAAATTCAGGGTTTCAATGTTCGGGTTTTCTGGGATCAGGTTCTGGTAAGTAAATTCTTGATCTTCAGATTCTTCTTCCTCTTTTTCTTGTTCTTCTTCCAAATCCATTACTTTCTAGGGATTTACAGTTCCGAAATCTGGTTGCAGTAGTGGAGATCAAAGTCCTGATGGCATTGGAGATTGTGACTTAAATTCTTCGAAATATGTGCCATATGGTCCTAGAAAATCTTTTTTTCTTTGTTTACTCTGAAATAGGAATCATCTAAAGGTTGATGTCGCATGTGATGTGGATGCGTCTGTTACTGTAATGTTGATGGCACTTCCAGATGTATAGTGGTATGATAGATTTGTTGGTAATTCAATTCTGTGTTTCTTCCAAGTGGGTGGTTGGATCTGTTGGGGTGTTACTGCTGGTGTTTGTAATTTTCCTTTGCCTTTACTGGCATAAGTGATTGGGTATCTTTGTTGTGTGTAATGTTCAATTTCTTTATTAATTTCAATGATGAATGATGTGAAATTATAATTTGTTAGTAAGCTGGTGTTTTGGATTAATTTGTGGTAAAAAGTTTCTCTTGCTGATTTAGTGTTTACTGGTATTTTTAACAAATAGGCAATTTTTTTGTTGACATAGAAATTGAAGACTGATTCTACTGATATCTGATTGTGGTTCAATCCCAAGTGTTGACAGTAGTATTAAAATAAGAATTTTGCGAATCCTAAATGGCTTGCTCCTATACTTTCTGATTCTGCCACTGTTGATTTATTTGTTGGTGCTGGTTCTCTGTAGGATTATACCTCACAGAGAGCACCAAATATTACAGATGATTATTTGGAGTCTCAAGTCAAATAACAAATCTGTAACTTGGTGCTTAGTTGGTACTCAAGTGTTGATATCTGAAGGTTTTGGTTGTGGAGTTCTTTGTATAATAGACAGAGATTTAATAGTTTGTTTTCAGTAGCCTTCCAGAATCGCAATTCTGTCGAATTTCTTTCTCAGTATGGTAGCCGATAATCCTCCTGGTAAGCTATTCTTAAATCTATGAGTGTTCTACCCTTGTTTCACAAGTCTTTTACCAGTCTCTATGACATCTATATCTTAGTGTTTAATCCTTAATCAATTTAGTAAAACCAAAGAAATAACAAAAAATAAATAAAAAAAAATAAAAAAAATAAACAAAAGCAATTACAAGTTAGTATCCCATCAATAGCCATAATCAAGAGCCATTGTTCTAGTATGGTTAAGTATTAATTACTATCAACATAAAGTGTTAATAGTGGAAAGTAGATTTGAATGATGAATGATTTATTTATTTAATATTTGTGAATAAAAGATTTTTAATTCTAGGATTCTGCCCTTTCTACTTCTAATGCTATTACTATATATACATAATTGATGTTTTATGAGATTGCTTACATTTTCGAGCAATGTGCTATGATTTCTTAAGCAATGCTTACATTGCTGAGCAATGTGCCATGTTTTCTAACATTGCTTTTTATTACTAAGCAATGTGCTCACGTGTTATATACTATTTGTTTATTGGTCTACTATTTCCTTATATCTGTTTTTTTTCTATAAGTAACAATAGTTATTATTAAATTAAATTGTAATAACTAATTATTATCTCTAATTAAAATACATTTTTTCAAAAAAATAAAGCTTTTTTTTATGCAACTTATTATAACATTATTTTATAATCCAGTTTTTTTTTAATATTTTAGTAAATTAAAAATATATTTTATTAAACTACAAATTATTTTTGTAACTATAAGTTAACTAAATATTTTAGTAAATTTTTAATTATTATATAGTTTAACATACTATATAACCTAATTATTACAATTAATTATATATATTTTTTTTTATTTAGTTTTAATAAGTATAATCCAACTACTACTTA
>JAAOMT010000393.1:0-50967 GCA_016748015.1 Geosiphon pyriformis | reverse complement strand
TTTATGAGTATAAATTTACTATTGATTTATCAGTATAAATTTACTATTTAGGTTACAAACCCACTATTACTAAATTAATCAGAGTTTTTAACCTTTCCAGTATCCCTATATAATATCATTGTTATTTAATAATTATTGTATTGTAAATATGTTTAGTTTAGGGAATTGCTAAATCGACCCACCCGCAACACGTGATATCATTTACGTCATAGTTTCGTATTCAACTATATATAGGAACATATTAACGAAGTGTTTTTTTAATTATAAAACACTATAAATTACTTAAGGCAGAATAAAAAATTAGATATATTATCAATATTCAATTTTATATAAATTAAACTAACATTTATTAGAATTACTAATAAATAAATATTAAAATTCTATATATATTAATATCACGTGTTGCGAGTGGGTCGATTTAGCAATTCCCTGTGTTTATTAATTATTTTTGTTTTGTTAAATTTGTTTTATTAAAAATAATTAAAAAATTTAAAAAAATCAAAGAAAAAATATCATAAAAAAACTTCTTTCTCTTATTTCTCAAAGAGAAATTATTTTTGTAAAAAAAAGTTTTTTATTTTTTTATTTTGTTTATTAATATTTCACAAAATACAAATTCTTTTGTTTAAGAACTGATAATTATTATTAATAATAATTTGACAAAAAAAAGTTGGCTAAAAAAGCTATTTCTGGTCCTGTTATTAAAAATTTTAAAAAAAACAGAATAAAAAATAAAAAATTTTAATAATAAAACAAATTTATTTTTGGGTAATTTTGTTTGTTTTAAATTTAAATAGATGGTTGTTAGATTTATTAAAAAAAAGTAAAAGTTATTATCAAAAAATTTTATGTTTTAAATATTAATTTTTTGGTTTTAAAAGAAAAAATATTACAAATAAACAAAAAATTATTTTCAAATATAAATAATCTAAAAGAATTATTATTTTTTGAAAATTCAAAGTTATATTTATATTATAAAATAAATTATTTTAGATTATAATGTTAACTATAAATAAAATAATTTAAAGAAACCAAAAGTACAATTAGATTAAATTATAATTATTGAAAAAATTTATGAAAATTTTTTTAAAAAATCAATTGTTTTAATTTTAATCAAATTTAATAAGATAATATTAATTTAATTATAATTAATTAAACTATAACAATAAGCTATAGTAAAGTTTTATTGAATTAAATTAATTTTTTAATATTTAGTAATTTATTTTAAGTAGTAAAATTCAATATATAAAAACCATTAAAAATTAAATTACTTAAAAACAAAAAATATATTTAAAACTGTATTATTTATTTTATTTATAAACACAATTACATATAATTTCAAGAATTTTTTAGAAAAAACTAATGAAAAAATTTGTGTTATCAATTACATATTTGCTATTAATAACAAAATAAAATATATTATTGTTTGTTTTAAAACTAAAAAAAACTTATTATATTATTTTTATGTTTAAAAAAATTAATTTATTATGTATTAAATTAGATTTGATTTTTTATAAAAATTATAATATTTTAAATATGCTAAGCTAAAATATAACTTTTTAAAAATTTTTAAAAATTAATTAAATTTAATTTATTAAAAATTCTTTCTTTCTTATATCCTAAATTCCAAAAAAATATGATATTTTTGAAAATTTTTTTTCTGTTTTTAATTATTTTTCACTATTTAATTAAATATCTCAAAACTTTTTTTGTTTAGCTATAAAACTATTAATATTGACAGAAATTTAAGTATAAAAAAGCATAAAAAAAGTGATTTAAATAATTTGCTATTGAAATTAATGTTGGTGCTTCTTAAAAATCATTAAAAACTGGTAAAATAAGTAATTTAACTGTTTACAACACAATTAATACAAAGAACATAGATATAAAAAAAAGTTTTTTGTTGAAAAAACCAGCTTTTAACTTGGTAGTAATAATAAATCAAAGCAAAAAAATGTTGACATAATTTCTAAAAGACTGAAAAAAATTATTACTAAATGTATTTTTGGAAAACTTTATGAGTAGATTAATTTTAATGTTTATAGTAATACTAAAAATAATATTTTGAATAAGTTTCTGTTTTTTTCTTTTTTTTTTTCTCAAGCTTTTGGTTTATATTTTGGTTTGCAAATTATTTGTTTTAGATATTAATTTTTTAGCTATCATTAAAAAGTCAGTTCAGAATAAATTAAAGATAATTAAAATATGTTTTCTGATATAAATAATTTTGGAAGAGTTTTTATTTCTTTAAAATTTGATAGAATTATTTAAATATTTTTTACTTCTAAAAAAGCAATATTAACTATGGCTAATTTAGCAAATAATTATAATATTATAATAAATACTAATCTTAAATATTTAGTAAACAATTAAATAAATCAAGCAATTATTATAAAAAAAATATCTGTAGAAATATCTGTAGAAACTATGTAAATTACACTTATTAATTTTGGCAATATTAAGTTAATTAAGATACAATTGGTAAAACTGTAACAAAAAGTAAAAATTAGATGATCAAATTTAAGCTGATCTGTTAATATCTAAATAATCTATTTTTATTGGAAAAAATATAGTTTATATAACAAAAACCAATATTAATAAATAATTATAAAATTTTAAAAATAAGTTTAAAATTTTGCTTTATATACTTTTTGTAAAAATAAATGCTTATAATTTTTGAGATTTTATTGGATTAATTGGTAGAAAAACCTATGTAATTGATTAAAATCTAATTAATTATACTTATATTAAGTATGTTATTGTTTGTTTTAACTTTAAAAAAAATTTAGTTAAAATTATAACTATAATCTCTGTTATAAAAAGTATTATTTTTTATTAGTTATATTTATCTTTAGCTTTTTATTTAATTTGTAATATGCTTAATCATATCTTTTTTAATTATAGATTAGCTAATAGTAAACTAATACTTAAAAATAAAAAAACTTTTTTTTTGGTTTTAGATCAGTTTAAGTTGGCTAAAATTTATAAAAGAAAGTTTGCTTTTATTGTTTATTTAATAATTTTTAATAACAAAACTTAAATGTTTATAGTTAGCAAATTTTTTTTTCAAATATTTTCTAATGTTTTTTTTATTTGCTTTACAAGTGAGATCCAAACACTACCTAGTGTTATACATCAAAGAAATGATCTAAACTAGGCATAAATCATGCATTTTCTACATGTAACCAGCCATTCGGGCCAATCAAAACAACACTATACAGCTATGTGAACTGAAACTGAGTCATTTATGTCTGAAAAAAACAAACAAGATTTGTGAAAGCCAAAACAAACACCAAAAGCATCAATAATGCCAAGCAATTTGACCACTTCAACCAACAACCCTGAAGCCAAATCAGAAACTAAGATAAGAACCAAGCCATCAAGGAGAATCAACTCATTCTTCTCCATATAAGCACAATGTCTAGCATGAACAGACCAGACATTACTTCTAAAAGCAAAACTAAAAGAGTGCACAAAATTGACAATCTTCAAATCAACAATCTTGGGATCATGAAAAACAGTGACTGTCTCACAAAACCAACTATTAAAAACAAAATTCTTATACAGAGTTATGGACAAAAAAAAGTCAGAAACACAGAATGACAACAGTTGTAATATGCCTAAAAAAGAATGAAAGAAACCAGAAACTGCCTTCCAGGAGTCCACATGAGATTCCAATAACTAATGTCAAACAGAATTATCAATCTTACAAGAAAACACATGATCTGATGTCTTCACATCACCACAATATAAACACAATACACTTGAATAGAGTCTATTATAAAGGCACTTCTAAATGGCAATTGGCAGCCAGTGGTGCAAAGCTTTTATGAAATAAGTATGTGTATTAGCCAAAGATCTGCTGGTGAAACTGATGGCCATGTGCAAGTTAGGGTGCCAAACCAAAGATGAATGGTGCCAATCAACCTCAGAAAGCAAACTGTCTGCCAAAAACTTGAAACCAGAACCAATTTTCCAGTGCACATGACAAACCGAATAATAAATATTATGGACAAAATGTCTGGAATTGCCAGAAACAACAACACCATTAGCTATTATGAAGCATTCACCCAAGCAAAAAAGAAAATACCAACTAGAGAGAGAAGCATTATCAGCAATCATGTTAGTGCACTTATTCCTTAAAACACCAGAGTAACCTTTAATCTTATGTCAGCTGACCTTTAGATTTTTACTGTAAATAATATTGACAATATAATGACATTCAACCCAATACTGATTACAAAAGTTGGGACATACCAGACTCAATTCAGACCTATAAGCATTCAAAGCAGATTGACTATCTGAAAACAATTTAACAGAGCTTAGTGAAAAAACACTCTCCAGAGCCAGTACAATAGTCTGCAACTCTGCCAAAGTAGATAACATCAAACCTAACATACCAATATCCAAATCCAAATCAATGTCCTCAAAAAAAGCAGCAGCATCAACTCTATAGCCAACTGTGCTTAAACCACTAAGGAACTCATTTGTATATACCAACAAACTGTCAGTATCAACTTGTGAAAGACAATCACAAACAGAAACAAAATCACGAAATTCAAGAATGTTTAAAGAACCAACACCATTCAAAACTAAGGGATGAGTAAGAGAGAAACTTCTACTATTGAAAAATACAACAGAAAGCTTGAACCACTCAAGAACAGAGCCACAGGGATCTAATCTCTTCTAATGCTTGAAGGTGTGTCAATCAAAGATAGAACCATAATGATCACAAAGTTGATCCACAAAGACAACACTATACTATTGGAGAAAAAAGAAAAACTTAAGAAACTGTGATTCACTCAGAACAGTAGACATAAGGACCCCACCATGAAACTAAAAGAGATTGGCCAAAAAGCCACTCAAAGACAAATTTCATTCAAAAAGAATGCAAACCATGCCTGCCAAAAAGTTATCGGAAGCATTAACATAAATACAAACAAGAGAACTCAATAGATAAACAGAGTGTCAGCACAGAACTTACAAGTCATAGGACCTGTGAGAAAACAAACAACTCAGAATACCACCAGAGTTTGGAAAACTAATAAAAGAGGCCACCTTGCTCTCAGATTGAACTTGAAAGAAAAACTTCAAACCATAAAAAGAAGGGTGATAAATTGTATTACTAGGAAAATTGAGAGATAAGCCAGATTTAAGTTTTAAGCTTTTATAAATTAAAGCATCTCACTTGTTGTACATACTAATGGGAACAAAACTAAACTGCATTTTATAACTAATTATAAGATAAAAAACTGCTAATACCAAATACAAGAACTGCTTATCTGAGACAGTTTTTCTCAAGACCAGATTGGTAAAAAAATGAACATCTGAATTTGCTTTCACCAAACTAGGCTTTAATAGACCTTCAGTTAATAAAAAAATACCCAAATATTGATAAGATTCATTCTTTTTGGCAATGAAGATTGGTAAGTCACTGATAGAAAGAGAAGGATTGCTGACTCTGCTATTAATAGAAATGATCACTGTTTTGTCATTATTAATAGAAATGTTATTTATGCAAAAAAATTCACTAACAATATTAAAAATATGTTGAGTAGCTGTCTGACTACTACCAACCCAAATTGTATTATCAATGAAAGCACCAGTAGCAAAAAAGAAGAAAGTCTAGCCTAGGACTCAGCATGATTATTTTTTGAAATAAAATGAGAACTTAATCTATAACCACATATGCTTTCCTGTCTTTTGACTTTGCATAGTAGAGGATCATAAAATATATGCCACAGGAGAGAAAAAAACACCTCCTCTTAGTCCAAATTATTATATACATAATAACTATCTATCAATCCAAAGTCTGTCATCATCCTGTTGGTACAATTTTTATGAATACCACCAAAAAATTAAATGAACTTGCCACACATCTTGATCCTAACCAAACTTTTTTTGAGATGTTCTCAGCCGACTAAATCATATGCTTTCTGCATATTCTGCAAAACCAGCCAAAACTCCTAATTCTTTTTCAATGTATTCTCAACCACTGATCTAATTGCAAAAATAGAAGACTGAGTCATTGTACTCTTCAAAACCAAAAAATTGTCCTCACAAAGAACATTGAAAGTGCTGCATGCTAAAAAAATCCTATCAGAAAGAATCTTGGAAAGGATCTTATGAATTATCTTGATCAAAGCAATAGGGCAGGTATTTGTAAAAACACCTTCCCACTTATATGATTTAAAAATTATCGAGACCCAAGCTTTCTTCCAAGATCTGGGCACTAATTCACAAGATAGACAAAAGTTTAAAAGCACCAAAAGCATATTCAGAATTGACTTGTCACAATGTTTCTAAAGCTCGTTTGTAATACCCAAGAGACTAATAGCTTTACCATTAAGCAGATCAGAAATCACATCAAGCAGCTTACTAAACTCAATTGAATGCATTACACCAGAAAAAGCCTCATCAAAAACATAATTTAATGGCTGATATTGATGACACCAAACATCAGAGACATCAGTAACCACACCATGCTTCCTGGTCCAACCTTTTATAATAATGTCCACCTTAGATTTAACTGAATTGGGCTCCAAAATAAGCTCATTATCAACAACCAGATGGTCTAAAACCACTTTGTGGAAAGGATGCTTCAGAACACTTCTAATAGTATGACCCTTATTTGTTTTAAAGCTTTCTATTCTCTTATCTATAGCAGCTTTAATGTTTGTTTTCTTAGCTGCTAGAGATTTAACAAGCTTAGACACACTATAAGACTTCCTTATACCAGAGAGAGCAAAATGAACACAATTAGAGGTCACACCCAAGTTTATAAGATCCTAAACAACTGAGACCTTAAAACTATTCAAAGAGTTCTAGCACTTCATAAAAGAGACAAAACTAACAACATTTCCCTCACGAAAGACCTTAACAATTTTTGAAACCAAAAGCTCCAACTTATAAAACTTCAAAAAAACTTTGGTGAAAACACTATTAAAATCCTTGAACTATTTCTTTCTAAATATCTCATTTGCCAAAAGAGTCATTATCCTGTGTAAAACATCCCATATGGCATCCAGATTTGAGAACTTGATAGCAGCAGCAAACTCATCAGAGAACATCCCAGCATTGGCCAACATGACATTTTTAAAATTTTCCCACTTATTGTTATCAGCACCCTTAAAATCAAACTTCCAATGATCTTTATTAGTCTGCTTATGAAAAAAGTTTAACTGTACATCCAACAAACCACCCAGACCCACCAATACAGAAATGGCTCGGTAATTAGTGTCAAAGTACTCACTAACATCTACAATATTGCATTCTAAAACTGCATTAATCAAATTAGAAGAAACCAATATGTAATTAATTGTCTTTTTTACACCCTTTGCATTCTCTCACGTAAAAACTTTCACTACTGAACTACTAAGCAGAGAATTGACCAGCCTCAGATCAAGACATTTTTTAAAACTAGCACATTTACACAGACCGTTTTCATTGAAATCTCCACCAACAATAATAAAAAAAGATTCATTCATGACCTTTGCAATGAAAGAGTTGATTTTACTAGCCTAAGAAAACCAAATCACTAAAGAAGCACTAGTGTATAGACCCAAAATTGACACTGAAAGTTTATTCTTAAAGAGCAGTTTAACAGACAGAAGCCAACCAGATACCTCAGAAACTTTGCACACATGTCGCACTAGAGAAATGTTCATGATAATTACAACACCAGAGCTCATATGACCAGAATCCAAACCAGAAGTAAAAACCCAGACACTATTAAACTTATTCATAATCCAAGAACAAATTTTGTCTTTTAACTTAGTTTTAGTAACAATAGAGATCAAACTGTTCATATTCCTATGCCAACAAATAATATCATTCTGTTTCACAGAATTGTTCATTCTTCTAATGTTACAGGTAGCAACTTTCTAAACTAATCACTTATTGAGAAGAAAGAGAAGCTAACAAATCCAAACTAGAACATAAAGAGTTCAATTTTGCCAATACCAAACTGACTGAAACTTCTAGAGCCATCATCTTCAATTCCAAACCACTCACCTTGGTGGTAAAAACCTTCGAATTGTTCAAACTTAGTTTAGGACCAGTATTCTCAACCACTAGAAGAGAAAGAAAAAAAGACACCAACACATTATCCACAACCATATCCAAATTCAGAGCCAAGTCCAAAGAAGAGGCAACAATTGAAGGGAGGACACAAGATGAAGATGACAATGACACCAATTCCACAAAGCTCAATTTTCTCAAAATCTCAGAGATCTGATCCAATAAAAGCTCTATGGAGCACTTCAAAGAGACCATGCGGTCAGCCAAACCAGAATTATCAAGAGGGTTGGAAACCATTACCAAGGGTTTTGCACCTAAAAGCAAACCAATACCAGAAGGAATTGACAAGACCACACAAAAGAAAAAACCACCTGCAATTTAAGCCCAAGTTTTTCCACCAAAAGAAACCAGGCAAACAACTGGAGCCTGCTTTCTCTTATAAATATTAGCTAAATGAACCTGATCTTGAGAAGACATCACTTGCTTATAACAAACTCCAGAGTTCCCACCAACTGAACACACATCAAAATATATGACCAAATTGTTTATAGTTGGTGTAACAAGCCAAAAAAAAACCAGTTTAGCACAAATTTACATCTTTATAAACTGGAACAGAATTAACAGCAGCCAATTTGAATGCTTTATTAGCAAAACACACTACTAGACATCTGTCACACACATATGAACTGAGATTATGGCCAATGAAACAAGTTTTCTCACCATATAATTCCAATAAACCAAAAAGATCATGCATCATAGTGTCTATTGGCAAAGTATACAATAAAGCTTGATGATAATTCCTTACTACCCACGATTTTTTGTCACTCACTACCAATGCAACATAAACAGAATCTTTACCCATAAGAACTGACCATTTGGAAGCAACTGATCTAGCCACATCTGATAACTCAAATTTCATTAAAGCTTTTTGCCAAAGCCCAATCAGTTGTATCCTAATCGAAATTACTTAACCAAATTTAGAAAACACTAACACAATTGCCAATTTGAGAAGATCTACTGGGATCTTTTTGACTATCACTTCCTAATTTAAATGGCTATTTACTTTTCTTAAATTATCATTAATAATAATTTTCTTACAGATTGCTAATTTCTTTGCCTTATTTATACTAAACTCAGATGTAAATAAAGTTCTAATAATCTCTGGAAATTTTGAGGGAGTTAACACCCTTCCAAAACCATCAATTTGATAGAAGATTTTTTTGATTGTAATTAACTTATTACTATTTGTTTTTCTAGGCACAGCAGACAACTCAACATCAAATGTGAATAATTTGACTGGCTTAAAGCTACATTTCTCCAAAACACATGACCTGACAGGTGGCAGCTAATTGAAATCAACAAACTTTGGAGAAAGAAGACCTAGCACACTCTTATTATTACTTATAGTGTCAAACGTTGGAGCCTTCAGAGAGTTGTCCAACATGTACATTTGGGTGTGAGTTTTTCTTGGTGTAACATTATTCATATTGTCGTTCTTACTTGATTTAGCGTAGTTTGTTTCCTTAGTAATTGTGTTTGCCATATTCTCAACATCTGAGAAACCATTTACACTGCTAGCAATACTTTCAACTTCGCTTCCCCAGAATATTGTAGGCTTATCACCAGAAATGCCAATATCTTCTAGTGCCAAAGGGCTAATAGATGAATCGACTAAAATACCACCAGCTTTGGGTTTTTTTGACTTCTTATATGATGCAGCACAAGAGTAGATGCTGTCTATGTGTTTCTTCTTAGTGTTTGGGTGAGTCTCTAAACCAGCCAAACTCAAAACAGAGTTATTAGCAGAAGAGTCTACCAGTTCTATAATAACAAAAACAAATGTATTAGAAGAAATAACTATGAAAAGATGAATAAGAAAAGAAAAAAAAGGTTTGTTAAATTCTCAATAAATTTTTGCTTTTGTTATGGTCAGGGGATCAACAAAAAAAAGATTGTTTAATTTTCTTTCAAATATTTTCTAATGTTTTTTTTAATTTGGTTTTTTAAACAAAGTCAAACCTTTTTTGATAATTGTAAATTGAATGAAAAAATAATTTAACAAAATTAAAAACAGTTTTGCCAGCTTTGTAAAACAGATTAATAAGTTAGTTAAAAGATTAAATACTATTATTAAAGATTTTTTATTTTTTTTTAATGTTATTAATATTATTTTGTTATTTATTCTGCTGTTAATAAAAGTTAATAAATTTTTAATAAGTTAATTTTTTTTTTAAAGTATTTTTCTATACTTTAGATTATATATACAGTTGAATTTATGATAAAATAACCAATTTTATGTCGATTACTTATATAGTTACTTTGTAGTAAAAGTTAATTTTTTTACAAAAAAATTTTCTTTTTAAGTTTTTTAAAAATTTGTGTAATTTTTTTACTGTAAAAGTCAACTTTTTTACAAAAAATTTTAACTATAGACTACCCAATAATATAAAAAAATAAAAAAATAAAAATAAACTATAAAAAAAATAAAAAAATGTGTTAAAAAAATTGTTTTGAATTTAGACTTAAAATTTATTAAAATTGATAGCTAATCAATTTCAAAATATTAATATAAAATAGTTAATTTTAAATTAAAAATTTTTATTGTTTTTTTTTAAAGTAAGTTTTATTAGAATTAATTTATATAAAAAATAATTTTTACTAAAATATCTAATAAAAAATACTAAAAAAATATGGTGCGTATTAAGTATCATGCTTTTATGGAAAAGAATAGCTTAATTCCACATGATGATTCTATTTCTGTTCTGGTATTAGGTTTTCTATCAATGCTTTTAGCTAGCATGGTTAAATTATTGAGTATAATTGAAGCAGTAGATGTGAGTTTCAGATTTTATAAATTTTGTTTGTTTTTCTTAGGTCTAAGAGATATAGTCTCTGTTTATATAAGTGTCTAGTGTTGTTCTGATTAGCCTAAGTGGCTGGTCACATATGGAAAATGCATAATTCACATCTAATTTAGATTATTTGTATGATGTATTATACTAAGTAGTGTTTGAATTTCACGCATTAAACATAATAAAAAAAAAATATTGATAAAAATATATTTTCTTAAAGAAAAAGCTTTTTTTTATATAATTCATTATAATACTATTCTATAATTTAGCACTTTTTTTCTAATATTTTGGCAAACTAAAAATATGTTTTATCAGATTATATATTATTTTTGTCAATTATAATTTATTTTAATAAATTATTGAATATTTTATTGAATTATTAAATATTATAGTTTAATATATTATATAATCTAATCATTACAATTTGGTTATATTTGTGTTCTATATAAATCAAGTTATTAATTAAATAATAATTCAAATAATGTAATAAAATAATAAGTAATAAATTAAAATAATAATATATACTAAATAATAATAAGAATTATAAGAATAATTTTATTCTAATTATTATTTTAAATTTTGATTGATAATAATATATTTGTGTTAACAGTTTTTCAGTTTAATTTTAAATATTAGCTGCTAATAATTTTTTATTATAAAATCAGATAAGTAATATAATAATAAAAGAGATTTAGATATATTTACTAATTATAAAATAACTACAAAGCTAAATCTTTTAGTATTTTTAAATATAATCAAATTAAAAATTCAGTTAGAAAATTTGTCAAGCTTAATTATCAATTTGTTAACAAGATTTAATAATTTGGTTTTGGTTTAAAATGTATTTTTTTTAATATATTAATAATTAGTTTTATTTAGAAAATAATTATTTGTAATTTTAAAAAATTAAATATTCTTGTCAAACAGAATAATTAAATAGCATATAAATTTTAACAATATAATTTTAATTATTATAAAAACAAAATTAATATTTAGTATTAAGTTTTAAATTATAAATAAATTTAATAGAATTTAAATTTTTATATTTAATTTGAATAAAAATTTTTTTGATGCTAGTTTGGCTGTTATTATAAATAATTTTTTGGTTTAATCTGTTTTAAAAGTAAAAAATATATTAGATTAGGTAATTTTAGTTTATTTTTTGTTTAAAAATAAGCTTTTAGTCATAACATTAGGTTTGTATATTAGTGTTTCTGCTAAAATTAGGTTTAATTAAATGTTAAAAATTAACTTTTTTATTGTTAAAAGGGTTAATTCTAGCTTTTTTGTGGGTTTTAAAAAAAATTTTAATAAAAATAGATTAAATAAAGTGTAAATTTTAAGTTTTGTTTAAGTTTAAAATTGATTAATTCCTTTAATAAGTATTTATTATTCAAATATTTGTTTAAATAGTATTTACAAGCAGATTAATAAAAATCATTAGAAATTTAATATAAAAAATATAAATAAGACCAAATAAACACATTTTAATAACTGTTTTTCTACTATGTTTTTAATATTATTAAATAAATTTATAAAAACAAAGAGTTTTAATAATTTGAATTTAACATAAAAAGTATTAAAAAGAATGATAATTGACTTAATTAATAAAGTTTTTTCTTAATATTGGTTTAATAAGTTTAATTATTTGATAAACAAACAATTTTTAAAGTTTTTTAAGTTAAAATAATTAATAATTAAAATTGTAAATGTTTGGTTTTAAGTAACAAACTCGAATTTATTTATTTTATTAAAACTTGGTCAACTATTAATGATAAAAAAGTTTCTGAAATTAGCAAGTTGGTTCAAAATAATATGAAATTAAAAGATCTTACTAAATATTTATTATTGATTAAAAAAAAATAGAAAATTCAAGTATTATAAATTAAAAGCAGCCAAAAGTGTATAAACATTTTTTACTTTAATAAAAGATACATAATTAAAAGTATTTTAAAGTAGTTTTTTTATAAAATAATTTTAAATTATTTTGTAATTAATAAAGTAAAGAATAAAATTAATAAAATTATAAAAAAATAGATAAAAAAACAAGTTTTGTTTTTAATATTGTCAAATCTGTAATTTTACCAATATATACCCTTAAATTATATAAATAATAATTTTTTTTCTAGTGTTATAATAAAATCAACATGGAAAATTTTGTATTTATTTACTGGTAATTTGTTTAATATATTTAATAAGCTTTAAAAGTATTGTAACAATTTAGTTTTGAAGTTTTGTTGAATTCTTATTTAATTTTAAGTAATATTCGAGTTTATTAGAAAAAAATAAAGATTTCAATAATTTTTAAGTCTTATAATTAGGATAGTATTTTAACAAATATATAGTTTATTGTATTAATTAAGACAGTTAAAAAAATTTTATTTAAAATTTTATTTGATCAAATTTTAAATACTTATAGCAAATTTAGTGTTCTGTATAAAGATTATATTTTGGTTTTTAAAAGTACATCAACTTAATTTCCTGTGATTATTGTTAAGTCAGTATTTAAAAATACTTTAAAAAAAAACAGAAAACTCTAATTGGTTCTATAAAATATGTATAAAACTTAAAACTTAATTGGTTGATATTATTTAAAAACTAACTTACAATACATCAAAATATATAATCAGTTCATAAAATTTTTTAGTAATATATATAAAAACAAGTTAACTTTGGGCTTTTATGTAATTATAGAATTTATAATAAGTTAAATTTAAGTAAAAATTTTTTTTCTTTAAAAAATTATTTATCTTTTTTTTTATATAAGATCAAAAAACAAAAACATTTATATAAATATTAAATTAATATTAAGTTTATTGTAAAAACTAATAAAATAAAAAACCATAAAAAAAGATGTTATTTATTGTAATGAATATCTTTATAAATGACACAATTTAAGTTAGAATTTGTTAAGCTTTTACTCAGTATATTTTGAATATTGTTAGTAAATTTTTTAAAATTAATAATGTTTTAATTAACAATAAAAAACAGTGGCTATTCTATTAATTAAGATATTAAGACAGCTTTTTTAAAAAATAAACTACATAGATACTTGGATATTTTTTGTTAACTAAAAGTCTGTTTACGCCAAATTTGGCTAAGTTTATTTTGATGTTTAGTTCTTTGCCAACTTAATACTACAAAAACAATTACAGATAAACCTTTTTTTATTTGGTATTAGCTATATTGTAGTATATAATTAGTTATCATTTATAATTTAGTTTTATTTTAAAGAATATGTTTTACAAATAAGATGTTATAATTAAAATAAAACTTATATTAAAAGCTAATTTGCTATAAGACTTTTCTAGTAAAATATTACATATTTTTTTTTGTATAATTTAAAAACTTTTAAGCAAATGTAATTTAAAGTAAAATTGGTATTAATAATTGTATTTTTTAATATTATATATATTTTTGAATGTTTTTTTGATTATTAGTTTTTTAATTTACAAATTATAAAGTGGGCTCTATTAAATTTATTTCAAAATTTTGTTAAGTTGTGTATTAATTTTGTGAATAATTTTTGATTAAAGTAATAAATATTTTTTGAATAATAGATTGTTTAGTGTATTTTACAGTTTTGGTAAATATTTAATATTAAACATTTTAAATGTGTTTTTGTATTATAATTCTGTTTATTTTTTAAAACAGTTTGGAGTTGTGTTTAATAACAGACTTTTAAATAAAAAAGATTATATTATGAATTAAAAAATATTTTATAGATAAAAAAAATTGAATTTAAAAGAACTTATGCTTTCTTGGTTTAATTAAATATTAAAGTTTTTGTGCAAGAATAATTATTTAGTAATTAGTTCTGACTGTATTAAAAATTTGCAAAGCTTAAATGTTTTTAATTCCAAAATATTTTGTAATATATATAAATAACTGCATAAAATTTGGTTAAATATAATTAAAGTATTTATTAATAGATCTTTTAAAAGTTTAAATTTTGTTAAAATTGTTTATAAAGCTGCTGCTTATTTTCTGGTTATAAATATAAATATTAATATTAGAATACACAGGTTTTTGTTTTCTATAATGATTAAATTACAGATTATTACTTTGTTTTTAGAATGTATTTTAGCTTTTTGTACAATAATTGTTTACTTAGATAATCATACAACTATTAATAATTGTGGTTTAAAATCTAATATTATTATATTGGACTTTTAAAAAATTTACTGAATAGAAAAAAAATATATTGCTAATTTAATAAACAATAAAAGTTTTTTGGTTAGATAATTAAAAATTAAGAATTATTTTAAGATTCTAAACAAAACTAGAATTAATTTATTAATAGATAAAATTACTTAATTTCTCTTTTTTTGTCATGTAAAATATACAAATATTTTATTATAGTTAAAAATATGGCTGTTTTTAACAATATTTATCACTTTGTTTATAATTTATACAGATTAATTTTATGTGCTTAATAGAAAGCAGGCTTTAATTAAAATGTAATTTTTGGTTTACTAATTTAAAATGTAAACTGGTTTTTAACTGCATAAATATAATACTTTAATTTACATATATTGTTAAATTTACTTATAAAAAATTGGCCAATTTTCATACTTACTTAATAAAACTATATACAAAAGACTGCTGATTATAATTAAAAAAAAATTGTTTAATAAAACATATTCAGATATTTTGTATTTGCTATACAATAAAATAAAACTATCAAATTATGTATTTGTTTAATATAGATTTATATACAATAGTTTACAAGAGTTTTGTATTAAAAAAATGAATTTTGAAAGTTATTTTAATATTTAAGAATAAAAAAGTGTAATTTTAATTGTTTTAAAATTTGTAAAGTATTTAGTAAAGTTATATTATTTAAGAATTTGGCTTTTTAAATTTAAATATAAAGTTAATATAAAAAAACCAATCTGATTAAAAATAATAATTTGGTTTCTGGTTTGTTATGTAAGTAAAAAAAAACTTTTAAATAATATAATTTGTATATTAAAAGTTATTAAGTTTTTAAAAATTAGTTTTAATAGACATAATTTGTGCTTTTTTTTTTGGTTTTGAAAGTAAGATTTCAATTTATATAAATATATTGTAATGTTTTATTTGGCTTAAGTAACTTATTATATGTAGTAAAAGTGTAAATTATATATAATGTAAATCTCTTAATCTGGTTTTTTATATTAAATAGTAGTTGGACTTTATTTATAAATAAAGAAAAAAAATTTTGATTAAATTAAATGATTTGGAAAAACTTCTTTCTTTCATACATTCCAATTTCCAAAAAAGAACACATTTTTGAAAAAAGTTTTTTTTGTTTTTTTCTATCTGTTTTATTTCACTATTTCTTTTATACACAACCCATTTGTTGTGAATATGGAGGCTGCCACTAGTGGTGGTTCATCAAGTTTGAAGACTCCCTTGGGTGCTTTCTCTGGTCCTGCTGGTGGCTCTTTTTCATAAAAAAAAAGGGTTTTTCTTTGCAATGTCAAGCATTCTGGTGTCAAAGGTGGTGTTTCTTTGGTCAAATCTCATTCTGATGGGGGCATGTACTCTGATATGGAAAGTGATTCTGGTGGTAATATTGTTGATGACATTCTGGTCAGTAGTAGTGATAAGTCTTTTCTTGGTTCAGTAACTACAACTCCTAAGGCAAAGAGAGTTAGAAATGATTTGGCTTGTGGTTCTCCTCTTGGTACTCCGGATTATGACATGGGTGACAATGATGATGATTTACTTCCTCCCCCTCTTGGTATTTCCTTGGAAAGAAAGTGGTTGGATCCCAAAGTAATCAAAACTCAGGTGGAAGTTGCTGTGAAAAAATCTTTTGCTCTGGACATTAATCTCTCAGCTATGGAAGACAAATCGGCTACAACCAAAACTCAATTCATCAGAAAATTATTTTCAAAAATCAATGGTTTTGGGGGGGCCACTACTCCCTCAAAATTTGAAGAGATCATCAGATCTACCTTCACCTCAGAGATCAGCATGGAAAAGACTGCATCATTGGCCAGAGAAGAGGGAATTACCATAAACACTGATCTTAAGAAACTGGGAATTTGTTTAGATTGGGCCATAGTCATAAAGGAAATTTCCATAAATACATCAAAGAGAATGATCATTGTAGCTCTTTCTGAGTTTGGTCAAGTGGTGTTGATCTAATTGCAACTCATTGGGCTGTGACAGATGACTGTGGTGGAGTTTGCCAAATCAAGTTAAGCAGATCTATTAGCAGCTAAGTGGTCATTTTTGATCAGGAAAAATTCAGTGCATGTGGCCAAAGCTGTGGAGGATCGTGAGACATGGGCATCAAGGGATCAGTTCAGAGCACTTTTGTTTACTTTGCCTGTGGGTACAACTGTACATGATCTTGGAAATCTTTTGGAAGAGGCTAGTGGAAAAACATGTGTTATTAATTGGTCATTAGAGAGTCGCAATAGGACTCGTTGTGCTGTGGTTGGCTTCAAGTCTGATGAAATATTGGAGTCGGCTTTTTGCACAGTTCCAATTCTTGGTGGAGTGAAGCTTTCTTGGACTAGATTGGGTTCTGTTCAGTATAATAGGTATGAGAAGCTTGGTCATTCAGTTTTGGAGTGTAATGCTGAGATTGCTTCCATTCCCAAGCCTCTAAAATTATTTATAAAATAGGTCACTTTGGATGAGAATTACCTCCAACTTGCCAAGTTGTATGCAAAAAAGAGTGTTCTCATCTCTCATCCAGCTGCCTTTGGCAGTAAATCGTGAGCTCAGATTATTTCCTCTGCATCTACATCTTCTGGTCTTTCTGTTGATTCTAATTTGAGTCTCTTTTCCTCTGGTGGTCTGGGTTCTAGTGGTTTGCCTCCTTCTACTTTCATGCCTAATTCTACTTTGAATGAACATTTGTCATCTTTGGAATGATCTTTGGGACTCCTGTTAGACCAAGTGTCGAGTATAGTAAAATGCCTAAATAGTGCCAAGTTGATGCCTTTGGTGTTTGTTTCAAATAAAACTCCTGCCATGTTTGTCTCTTAACTTTTTGCTTCAGTTCCGTCTGTAGTTGCAAATTCAGATTCCCTTTCTGATATGGTCTTGGATAGTCCTGATGGTTTTTCTAATATCTCTCTTCCTGTTGCTACTGACAGTCTGATTCTTGGCTCGAGCAGTTCTAAGGTCATAACTTCCAAGTTGAACAGTCTTGAATCTAAATTTGTGGCTCTGGAAGTTTCGATAAATTCCATTTTAGTGAGGTTTGATCAGTTGTTTGCTGATTTAGAATTGTCATTGTCTTCAATTCTCAATGAACAGTTTGGTTTGGAAAGTTGCAACGTGTAATATTAGGGGAATGAACAATCTTGTGAAACAGAATGATATTATTTGTTGGCATAAAAAAATGAACAATATGATTTCAATTGTTACTGAAACTAAGTTGAAAGGTAGGATCCGTCCTTGGATCATGAACAAGTTTGATAGCATTTGGGTTTTTACTTCTGGCTTGAATTCTGGTCACCTGAATTCCAGGGTTGCAATCATTATGAACAATTTTTTGGCTCAGCATATATGCAAAGTTTTGGATATTTCTAGCCAGTTTTTTTTTTTCAGGCTTCTTTTTAAGAATAATCTTTCTGTATTAGTTTTGAGGCTGTATGCTAGAGCTTTTCTGGCAGTTCATTTCTCTCAGGCAGATAATGTTAATTCTTTTATTACAAAGGCAGTGAACGAGTCCTCTTTCGTTATCTTGGGTGGTGATTTCAATAAAGATGGTTCTCACAAAAGTACAAGTTTCAAAAAGTGTTTTGATTTAGGTTTGGTTAACTCCTTGGGTGGGAGCCCATATGAAAAGAAAACTACATAGAACAATTTTTAGGGAGTTGTCAAAACTATTGACTATGTGTTTGTGTTGTTAAATCTAGTTAATGCAATTTTAGATCATGATGTGACTGGCGTTGGGGAGTTTTTTGATACTGATCATAGAGCTGTTTTTGTTTCTGTGGGTTTTGGTGGCTTGCTAAATATGTAATTAAACTCATTGCGTAAACAGGCGAATAAGGATCGTTAGAAGTACAATTTTAAAGATGCTGATGATGCTTTATAGTCAAAGTTTAAGGATGAAATGGTGGCTAATGCTGCCATGCTTTCTAATAATTTCTTAAAAGCCAAAATGCATTTGGATTTGGGTGCTATGTGGGATGCTGTTCATAAGACATTGTGTTACATGGCAAATGTGGTTTTTAAGAAAAAATGGTTCAAGGCATATGATAGTGTTTTTACCAAGATCTCGTTTAGGTTTCATAGATTGGAGCTGCTGGTGTCTAAATTGGTTAAAGCTTCCTGGTTGATTGATTGTGATATATTCACTTTATTGCTGGAAATCTGGATTCTGCTTGATTCTGTTAATGCTTCATTGGTAAAATCTCTCTTTCTCTCAGGTTCCCCTTTGAATGATATACATTCTGTTCTTTTAAAGATCAGGAAATTTTATTGTGCTTCTAAGTTGTTAGAGTTGAAATATGCTGAGGATTCTTATATCAAGTCTGCTATCAATAGAAGGATGGAGAGCTTTGAATCAGACAAAGATCACACTATCAGGAGTGTCCTGGAGTAGCCCTTTTGCAAAGTTGTTTTAGATCATTTGGTGGTAGATAAGAAGCTGATCTTGGAGCCCGATCTTGTTAAAAATAAAGTGGATGAGATAATGGAGAGTTGGATGCGGAAGCGAGGTGTGGTTCGTGATGTGCCTGAGGATTGGTCTCATTAGTATTAGCCTTTGGAACATGTTTTTGATGGCGCCTTCTCCAATGTCATGGACTGTGTTAGTTTTGTTGAGTTATTTGGTGTGGTCTCTAATCTGCCTGATGGGAAAGCTGCTGGTCTTTCAGGCATCTCCAATGAACTTTGGAAGCATTGTGATGATTCAGCTCTTAATATGCTCTTGGTGCTCATCAATTCTTGTCTTTCTAATGAATTTGTTCCTGGTGCTTAGAAGAAGGCTTGGGTTTTGATGATTCCTAAGCCTTATGAATGGGAAGATGTGCTCACTAATACTCGTTCTATAGTTCTAATTGAGATAGCTTACAAGATTCTCTCCAAAATTCTTTTTGACAGGATCTCATTGGCGTGCAGCAAGTACAATGTGTTTCAAGATAACAATTTTTCAGTTTTAAAGAGTACTACAACTTGATTCCCCATTTTCACAGTTGGTTCAGTAATCAAAAACGCTATAGAAAAGATCTGAGAGCTCTGGCTGGTTTTGCAAGACATGCAAAAGGCTTATGATTCTGTTGGTTGAGAACATCTCAGGAATAGTCTGGTTAGAATCAAAATGTGTAGCAAGTTTATTCGATTTTTTGGGGGTATTCATGATGGTTGTACCAACCGGGTTATGACCGATTTTGGGTTAACAAGTGGTTATCATGTGCATGATGGCTTGGACCAAGGGGAGATTTTCTCACCTCTCCTTTGGCAGATATTTTATGATCCTCTTCTGTGCAAAGTTAAGAGACAGGAGAGTATATGTGGGTATAAGTTGAATTCTCATTTTGTTTCTAGGACTGGTCAAGTGGAATCTCAAGCTGGGTTCAATTATTTCTTGCTGCTGGCACTTTTGTGGATGATACAATCTGGGTTGGTAGTAGTTAGGCAGTAACACAACACATTTTAGATGTTGTTAGCAAATTTTTCAGGCTTAATGACATTTCAATTAACAATAATAAGACTGTGGCCATTCCTATCAACTGCTGGGTTGCGAATCCCTCTTTTTTGATAAGTGGATCATCTATATCTGTGGCCAAAAAGGGGGAGTTTCATTAGTATTTGGGTATCTTTTTGTCTACTAAGGGTCTTTCTAAACCCAGTCTTGCCAAAGCTCACTTGGATGTCAAGTTTTTTGCTAATCTGGTGTTAAAAAAGACCATCTCTGATAAATAATTTTTGTATTTGGTGTCTTCAGTCCTCCAGCCTATTGTGAATTACAGAACTCAGTTTAGCTTTGTTCCTCCTAGTGTGTACAACAAATGGGATACTATGATTCACAAGGGTTTGAAATCAAAATCTGGTCTGCCTTTGGATTTTCCCAATGATACATTACATCACCCCTCATTGTATGGCTTGAGTACTTTTAAACAAATTCAAACTGAACACAAAGTGGTATCTGTTGTTTGTTTTGCAAATTCGGTTGGTATTTTGGGTCGTTTGTTTGCTCACAGATCTCATGACTTGCAAGTTTTGTGTTGGCATTCAATCCATCCCTTGAGTTCCCCTGCTCATATTAGTATTGGTGCTTCCAATAATTTTTTAGTAGACTTGGTTCGTATATTTTATGATTGTAATCTTTTTCTGGGTGGCATCAAAGCCAATGCTTTTTGCCTTTGGAAAGGGACCCCTATGGTATCTGTTCTTGGTAAGTCTAGATTTGTCAAGTGTCTCCTGTCTTTTTGGTGTTATGGTGTTGCTTTTGTGGACCAACTTTGGAACCACAGCAGAATTGCTTTTACTTGGGCAACCTTTAAACATTGGAAGTAGTTGGACTCACATGGGCCGGTTTCTGTCTGGTTTGATCTTTCAGTTTCTTTTATCAACATGGTGGCTTCTGTTTCTGTAACATCTTCTACTGTTGGTGGGATTGCCCTTCGAAATGTCCTGAATTCAATTGAATTTGTTGCAATTTGCGATCATCTGCTTGGTGTCGGTACTGATGATATTTCGGTTTATACTGATAGTTCTTTGGCTGGTTTGGGTACTGTTGACATGCAGGCTGGTGCTGCCATTTTTTTTGATGGTATTGATCTGGATTTGGGTGTTGAAGTCTCTGGTTTGGTATCTTCTACTATGGTAGAGCTGCAGGCTATTACTCTGGCTCTTGAGTGTGTTCCCCCCTCTAGTTCTGTTCATTTGTTTTCTGACAGTCAGGCAGCTTTAGATGTGTGCAAATCTGAGCTGGGTCTGGTGGCTCCAGACTTTTGAAACCGATGCTGGTTAGAACACCATTACATTTACAACTTGATTCATAATAAAAGTCTGAATATTTGTTGGTTTAAAGTCAAAGGACATTCTGGTGTTGTGGATAATAAGCATGTGAATGCTCTTGTTGTGGCTGCTGCTATGTCTGAACATTTTCTTCCTTTGTGAGTGGATGCATGCTATATTTTGGTGGGTGGTGTGGCTGTTTCTGGGAATTCTAGACATTTTGTTCATGATATTTTCCATTGTGTACATCATGCTCAATGGGAGATTGGTTCTGGTTCTAGGGTCTTGGTCGCCAGTTTGCATGGCGATGTGGACTGGCGTAGATCTTCTCTCGTGTGGCATCTTGATATGCATATGGCCACTGGTTCCACTAGTAAAAGTTCTGCTGATGCTCGTACTTATTTTATAAAGGCTCTACATCATTGACTGTCTGTTGCTGTCCACAAGCACCTGTATAGTAGATCTTATCCCAGTGTTTTATGCTTGTATTGTGGTGAGGTCGAAGTTTCTGATCATGTTTTCTCTTGTGGTTCTGATACTGCTATTCGTGCCCAGCTATTGGACATACACATGGCTATCTGAGGAGCACTCTCTGATTTAATTCAGTCATCATCACAGCTTATGCAGCTTATGCTCTTTTGTGTTTCTAACACTTTGTTGTGTTCAGTGTTTTATAAGGGCTTTTTGTTCAAACTTTGTTTTTAGAAAGCAGTTTCAGTTTTCAGGAACTCAAAGATTGCTTGTCAAAGGATAGTGGAATTTGTGTGAAATTTTTGTCTTGCTTTTAGGGATGAGGTTTGGCTGGTTTGTGTGAGTCACCATGCTTTAATAGAAAAATGTGGCCTGATTCCTAAGGATGGCTCAGTTCCTGGCCTAGTGCATAGTCTTTCTTCATTATTCTCTGCAGGGGTGATAAAGATGTTGGGTATTGCAAAGGCTTTTGGCATTAGCTTTGGCTTTTGTGTACCTTGTCTATTCTTTTCGGGTATTGGGGATTCTGTGTCAGTTATTATAGATGCTTAGTGTTGTTCTGATCAGCCTGAGTGGCTGGTCACGTGTAAAAAATACATGATTCATGCCTAGTTTAGATCTCTTATGATGTATTATACTAGGTGATGTTTGGACCTCACTTATTAAATTATTAATAAGTTTAATGAGTGGAGTCCAACCACTATCTAGTACATAGAACCAAATTAAGAGGCTCAAACTAAATGCAGTTTATGCACTTTCTACATGTGGCTAGCCATTTAGGCCAGACAAGACAACACTACACACCTATATCAACACTAAGACTACCATTTAGACCAGAGAAAAAAAGGTAAGACCTGTGATGGCCAAAATTAACAGCAAAAAAGCCAGCAATGCCAAGCATCCTCACCACCTTATTGGGCAACAAAGAACCCAAGCAACAAGACAAACCAGAAAACAAACCGTCATCTCCAACCAGACCAGTCTTCTTCATTCTTATTCTAAATGCTAACCTCGCCAACCAGGCTTTAGAGTGATGCAGCTCAACCAAATGCCCAACAAAACCAACCACAGTGCTGACAGCCTCCTTCTTACCATCCAAAATTACCACTGTCTCTTCACACCACTCCCTCAGCACAAACTCTTTACACAGAACTGAATACAAACTAACATCCAAAGAACACCAACCAAAAGATCGCAAAACAGCAGAGGATGACGAGCCACAAGAACCAATTACGGACAGCCAGTTTGAACATGCTGTAACCAAAACTTCTTTGCAAACCTTCACATCATGAGAACACGTGAAAACATGGTCTGATAACTCCACTTCATGACACAATAAGCACAGCACACCAGAGTACAATTTATCATACAAACGTTTCCTAACTGCCACAGGAAGCCGTCAGTACACAGCCTTTATCAGATACATGCGAAGACAAGAAGACCTCTGACTAGTAAAACCAGCAAGCATATGTGAATCAGGATGCCACACCCTAACAGTAGCATCCCAATCCACGGCCTCAATCAGCACACCAGAAATCACATCACGGCCAGATTCCACTTTCCATTGTGTACGGCAAACAGCTTTATACAAATTCCGAACAAAATGACGAGTATTGCCAGAGACCAGTGTATTCTCAGCAACCAAAAAGCACTTCCGGATATCAACAAGCAAAGAGAAACGAGAAAAAACAGCATCCCCAGCAGCAGCATCAGCCCTAACATTACCAACAACTCCAGAATGCCCTTTGACCTTAACCCAATGTACAGAAAGATCTTTTTTATGAACCAAATCAAAAATCTGGCATCTCTCCAACCAACAAGAGGAGTGGAAATCAGGCACAGACAATGACATCTCAGAAACACATGCATCAATAGCCGCTTGGCTGTCAGTATTCACAATCACCATATAAGAAGATGGAACACACTCCAAAGACAAAGCAATGGCTTGTAGTTCAGCCATAGTAGAAGACAATAGCCCATCAATTTTAATGCTAATACTCATATTAATAGCAGGAAAAAAGGCTGCCACACCACTGGCAACATCAGCACTACCAAAATTTTTTAACGAGCCATCCGTAAAAACCTCAAATGAGTCAGACCAGACCTCATGCAACTTATTAACAACTACAGAAAACTCCTCGGAATCCAAAACACTCACCCTAGAAAGACAAGTAGACTTCACAGAACCGGCCAGCGAGGCTCCAATACCGCAAAGAAAATCAGATACAACTGTAAACCAGTGAAGAACAGAACCTCTTGGCCTCAGCCTTTTCCAATGCTGAAAAGTCGCCTAACTCATAATATGCCCCTTTTTGTCAAACAATCTATCACCAAAAGCCACACCAAAATGCTTCAATGAACAGACTGAATTGAAATGCAAAAAACTCCCCAGAATAGATAACACAGGAAAATTACTAGGACTATGAAAAGCATTGGGCATTCTATTTGACAGAGATAGCTCATTGCACAGAAAAATTTTAACCACACCTGCCAGAAAATTGTTCATGGGGCTAACACGCAACTTAACAGAAAACTGCAAAGGATTCAAAGGAGACCACCCTAGAACCTGCAAATTGAGAAGCCTGTGCTCAAACAACTGGCCAAGAATACCAGAAGAGTTGGAAAATGAAATCAAGGCAGCCAACTTTCCCTTAGATTGCACCTGCTCAAAAAACTTCAGACTATATAAAGATGGATAACACAGAGCCTCATTGGAGAAATCACAAGACAAACCAGCTTTAGACTTAAGGCTCTTCTTCAATATCACATCCCATTTGTTACATACATTTGATAAGACAAAGCTGAACTGAGTACGATAGCTAACAATAGGCTGCAAGATGGCCGATACCAGATATGAGAACTGTTTATTAGTAATAGCCTTCCTGAGAACCACATTAGCAAAGAAATGAACATCAGAATGTGCCTTGGCCACATTCAGCTTTGAAAGCCTCTTAGTGGACAAAAAAATACCCAGATAGCAATGAGCTATACTCTTTTTAGCTATTGAAACAGGCAGACCATTAATATTCAAAGAAGCAATTCTAACACCTTGATTGATCGGAATGGCCACAGTTTTCTCATTGTTGATAGAAATGTCATTGATAACAAAAAACTCACTCACAATGTCCAAAATATTCTGAGTAGCAGCTTGACAGTTCCCAACCCAAATTGTATCATTAACAAAAGCACCAGCTGTGAAATAAGATGACAACCCACCACCACCCTCAATTCAACCTGACTTCGAAACAAACTTGGAACTTATCCGATACCCAAAAATCTGTTCATGTCTTTTAACTTTACACAAAAGTAGATCATAAAAAATCCTCCACAAAAGGGGTGAGAAAACTTCACCCTGATCCAAACCATCACAAACATGATACTCATCAGAAAGACCAAAATCAGTCATCACCCTGTTGAACCTACCCTCATGTATACTACCAAAAAATCTGATAAATTTGTTGCACATCTTAATCTTCTGCAAACTAGCCCTTAAATAATGCCACTCAACAAAATCATATGCTTTTCGCATGTCTTGCAGGACCAGCCAAAGTTCCCTATTCTTTTCAAGAGCATCTTCCACAACTGCCCCAACAGCAAACATCAGAGATTGCATAAATATGCTCTTTAACACAGAGAAATTGTCACCATGGAGAACACTAAACTTACTACATATGAAAGAAATCCGATCAAACAGAACCTTAGAGAAAATCTTCCTGGCAGTTTCAATTAGAGCAATGGGATGAGTTTTCATGAAAACACCATCCCAATCATATGGCTTAGGAATCATTGACACCCAGGCCCTTTTCCAAGAAACAGGCACCCTGCCAACGGACAAGCAAGCATTCAGCAAAACCAACAGACAGCTCAGAACCACCTCATTACCATGCTTCTACAGTTCATTGGGAATACCAGACAGGCCAGCAGCCTTACTATCAGGCAGACCACCCACCACCAAAAGCAACTCCTTCATATCTATCTCCCTCATAACACTGGAAAAGACATCATCCCTTACATAATCCAATAGCATATACTGGCGAACTCAGCGTTCAGACAACAATTGAAGTATAGTGCGAACTCTCGTCCACCCCATCATGATCTTGTCAACCTTAGACTTTATCTCCTCAGGTTCCAAAACCAAGTCATTATTAATTACCAAATAATCAAGGACCACCTTATGAAAAGACCAGTCCAAAATGCTTCGGATTATGCCACTCTTACTAGAAGCAAAGCTCTCTATGTGCTTTTCAATAGCTTTCCTAATGGAAGTCTCCTCAGCCAACCTTGACTCAAACATTTTCGACCTTCTATATTCTTTGTGAACCAATGACAAATGCTTGAGAAGAACAACACTGTCCCCACCCAAGATGACCAAGTCAGAAAAAGCACTAGCCTTGGCCTTGTCCAAAGTGAACCATTTTCTCACAAGATGATCTACCCCAAGCATGTCACCAGAACCAATTTTACTAACAATCTTAGCAATGAGTAGCTCAAGCCCAAAAAATTTTGAAAAATGTTTATTTCTAGGGCACTGAAACTCACTAAACCAATGCCTCGCGAACACCTTATCAGCCAAATCAACCATCCCCCTCTCCAAAATCGCCCACATAGTATCTAGATCACCACTAGCTTCAGCCTCAAAAAAAAAGTCCTTGACCAGCAGAAGTTTATCCAAAACACAATCCTTAAACTTACTCCATTTGGCAATATCCGCATCCCTAATTCTGAACTTTCAACAATCCTTGTTAGCCTGTTTGTGCAAACTATTCAACTGAGCATTCAAAAGTCCACCCAGACCAACCGACACCATGACAGAACTGTGATTTGTATCAAAAAATTCAGAAACAGGTCCAATCCAATGCTTAGCAACAGCAGAAGACAGATTTTCACTAACAAAAATGTAATCAATAGTCTTCTCAATCCCTCTTGAATTGCACCATGTAGGTGTCCCAGCCAAATGATGACCAGCAAAAAAATTGACCAGACCCAGACCCAAGCAAAACTTAAAACTCATGCTCCTTCCAGATCCATTCTCATTAAAATCTCCACCCAACACAATGAAGGTGCTAGTATTGACAACCTTAGCAATGAAAGAATTAATCTTAGACGCTTGACCAAAACAAGTGCCAGAAGAAGCACCAGTGTACAAACCAAGCACAGTTACCAAGAGCTTGCCTTTGAACAAGAGTCACACAGAAACAACTCGACCAGAGATCTCTTCAATCTTAGAAACATGGCAAGCCAAAGAATTGTTCATAATCACAGCAACACCAGTACTAAGATAACCAACATCCAAACCAGAAATAAAAATCCGAACTCCATCAAATTTATCCTTGATCTATGGCCCAGCAGAGGACCTCAACTTTGTTTCAGTAACAAAAGAAACCATATTCCCAGAACCCACATGCCAGCAAACAACGTCTGCTTGCTTCGCAGGAATATTGATATCCTGAACATTACACATTGCAAATTTCCAAACCAGATTACTCATTGGGACAAAAAAGGAGCATGGGAACCAGAACTAGAACACAAGAAATCCAATCTCACCAGAACTGAACCAATTAAAGCTTCCAGAGCAGACATCTTAGATTCCAAACCACTCATCTTAGAGGTAAGAACCTTCGAACCATTCGAACTAAGAACAGCATCAGACACATCAGCACCAGAAACAGAGGGTGTAGACAAAGTCAACTCACCATTCAGAGCCATATTTGATTCCACAACTGAAATCACAGGCACAGAAACATTTGGAGGGGAAGCACAAGAGAAAGGCACCAAGAGCACCAACTCAACAAAACTCAATCTTTTCATAATGCCAGAAACCTGGTCAGCTAAGAGTTCCAAGGAGCATTCCAAAGACGCCAAATGACTGCCTAAATCAGAGACATCGAGGGACCCAAAGAACATTGAGAGAGAGTTCACGCTTGAGGTTGAACTAACACCAAAAGCATCCAAAAGAACCATATGAGAAGAAGAGCCACCGGCAATCTGAGCCCATGTCTTACCACCAAATAAAACAGGCCATGCAATAGGAGCCATTTTTTTCTTATATATTCTGGCCAAACAAACTCGATCCTAATCAGAAACCACCCACCTTCCACAACCACCAGAATTCCCACCCATCAAACAGTTAACAGAAATATGACCAAATTGTTTGCACCAACTACAACAGGCCAGAAAGAGACCAGCCCAATGCAAATTTGCACCCTTGAAAATAGGAACTGTGCCAATAGCAGCCAACTTGGATGTTTCATCACCAAAACAAATTACAGCACACCTATCATAAACATATGAACTAAGATTGTGGCCGATAAAACAAGACTTCCCACCATAGGATACCAACAAATCAAAAAGATCATAGGCAGTAGTGCCCACTGGTAGAGTGTATAGCAATGTCCAATGCTGATCCCTAGATACCCACATTTATTTATTATTGATTGCCAAAGCCACATGCACAGAATTTTTTCCCATAAAAACAGACCACATAGAAGCGACCTGACTGGCAACTTCAGACAACTTAAATTCAACTAGGACCTTTTGCCAAAGACCAATTAGCTGCATCTTGATAGACACAATCTTGCCAAATTTAGAGAAAACTAATTCCACTGCTGATCTGGGAAGATCTATTGGGATCTCTTTGACAATCACCTTCCAATCTGAATGGCTGTTTGCTTTTTTGACATCATCATTAACCAAAATATTTTCACAGATTGCCATTTCCCTAGTCTTATTCAAACTAAATTCTGATGTAAAGGATGATCTAATGATATCAGGAAATTTTGAGGGAGTAGAGGCTCTTCCAAAACTATTAACATGATAAAAAATTTTTTTTAATGAAATTAATTTATCACTAACTAATTTGCCAGGCACTGCAGAAAGCTCAATATTAAGTGCGAAGGATTTTGTCATATCAAAGTTCTGTATTTCCAGGGCACGTGATCTGAGTGGCGGCGACTGATTGGACTCAATATTCACACAAGAAGGAAGATCTAGCACAACATTGTCATTACTTATACGTTCAAATGAAGGCCGCTTCAGAGGATTGTCCAGCACAAACATCCAAGTGCGAGTCTTTCTTGGCATCATCTCATCTATGTTTTTGTCTTTACCTGATTCCACATAATTGGTTCTCTCGGCAATTGTATTTACCATATTTTTGATGTCTAAGAGATTACTTACACTGCTAGTGACACTGCCAACTTCACTTCTCTAAGATAACCCAGGCTTGATGCCAGCACTACCAAAATTTTCCAAGCCCAGAGGGCCAGCAGACAAGTCAACTACAACACCAGTAACAGGCTTCTTTGGCTTTTTGTAGGATGCACCTTGAAAGTATATTGTATCTACATGCTTGCTTTTCACACTTTGGTGGATCCCCAAACCAGCCGAAATCAACCCAAAGCCACCAGCAAAAGAGCTTACTGGTTCCATTGTGACAAACAGAGATGTAGTAGAAGAAATAGCTAACAGGGACTAAGGGAAAAAGAAGGAAGAAAAGCGAATACTTCAAAAATATCTATGCTTTCATCATGGTTAGGAGATCGACAAGACCAAAAGTTTTTTCTTTTTCCTTACTCATTAAACATAATAAAAAAAAAAATTTAAACTAAATTAAACTTTAGTTTAGTTTAAATTATAAATTAAATTTAAATTAAACCAAATTTTTAAAGTTTATAAACTTGTTTAAGTTTAATAAAATTATATTTTTTATATTATTTATTTTTTTTATTTTTATTTATTTATTGCTTAATGAGTACAGCCCAAAAGCTACCTAGCACAATACATCAAACTAAGTGATCTAAACTAAATGCTAATTATGTGTTTTCTACACATAACTAGTCATTCAGACTAATTAAGAATATACTATGTTGAAGTCTTAAAAGAAAACTTACCCAAAGAAGACATTTTCTGAACAATACTAAACAAAGTAATACTATTAGAAATCAATCCAATTAGCCATTCAACTGTTTTCAAGGAATTAGTTTTGATATGAATTGGTTCATAAGTCCAAAGAAACATCAAGTTAGAAAATGTATTATTATTTACACCAATTAGATATTCCAAATCACCAGACATATCAATATTTTTTATGCAGCACTCTTTTTTCAAAAAGATTATCTCTCTTCCCAGCTTATCAACAGTCCTACTAAAAGAATTCATATGCACCAAAACTTCATTGATCCTAAAACCAAAAGCACTACTTAAAACTAAATTACTATTAATAAACTATTTAAAAATTATAACCAAAGAATCAATAGACTTAACAATAGACTCAACCAAAGCAGAAAGCTTAGTTAAATCAGATTTCAAAGAAGACAATTGGAACAGCACCAAAAGATTACCAACAACAACTGGAAAAGAGGCAAGAAATAACAGAAGTAAAAATCCAGAGGAGTTCAAGAAAGCAAAAGCCTTGGCATAAGACTTAGGACCAACAAAGTATGGTGTAAATACCTTAAAAAACTTGAGAGGAAGAGATGGAAAAACCTTATAGTCCACAGCCAGATGGCTTAGCTCTTAACATTTGAAACAATACTGACAACCAGGAGTTTTCTACCAAATACAACATTTCCTCAGTGTACTAATTTTGACAATAACAGAATCTAAATCAGTTTGAGAACCAAATATAACCAAAGCAAACTAGAAATGACGACCAAACTCAAATAAATAAGAGATAAAATATGTTCAATATTATAGATTATTATTTGGGTGTTGAATTTAAATAACAAATCTGTAATTTGGTGCTCAATAGTTGATCTAGTTGGTAATATTTGAAGATTTTGTAATCTGAAGGTTTTGTTTGAATTTTTTGTATAATAGATAGAGATTTACTAATTGTTTTATCTATAGCTTCTTGAAACCACAATTCTGTCAATTTTTTTTTCAGTATGATGGCTGGTAATCTTTCTGGTAAGCTATCCTCAATCGAGTGTTTTATCTTTATTCCTGGGTCTTTTACTAGTTATTTATATCCTAACATCAGTACTTTTATATGTTAATCCTTTTAATCAAATTAGTAATTAAATAAAACAAATACAAAAAATAAAATACAAAAAATAAAAAATAAAAATAAAAAAAAATAAAAAATAAGCCAAGGCAATAAATATTAATATCTTATCAATAGCTGTGATCAAGAACTATTGTTCTAGTGTTGTTAAATATCAGTTACTATCAACATGAAGTATTAATAGTGAAAAGTGAATTGAAATAACAAATAATTATTTATTAATATTTGTAAATTAGAAGATTGCTTAGATTAAATCTAATTGTGAGATCTGTTTTTTCTATTTTTAATACTACTGCTATATATATATATTTAAGATTCCTCAATTTTTTCATTTTTCTTGTCAAAAATCTTAAAATTTCTAGAATTCTGCAATTTTTTGAGAGGAATCCAGGAATTTTCGAATCCTGTAATTTCTTGTATAAGAATCTTGTAATTTCTGGAATTCTGTAATTCCACTGAAAGAAATTTTGGAATTCCATATTTTACTATATCTACTTTTAATTGACTAATATATATACTACTATAATTTTTATATTTTATGAGTAACACCAACCACCAACTTGAGAAATCATATCACTAATTTCAAAAGCTGTGTATCCAGAAAGAAGATTGATTAATTTGGTCTTAAATTTATTATGAAACAAAATAGTCTTATTTTGATTTACCAAGAGGAGAATTTTAACACTATCTTTGTCCACCAAAACTGACTAATGATTCAAAACAGATACAACAGAATCCAACTTCTCAAAATAAACTACCACATACTGTTAAATGCTAGCAGACTTCAGCACAATATAAGTAATATTACCAAATACACTAAGAACTGTCTTAATATTAGCAGCAGACACACTCAAGAGCATATCATGCAGCATAACAGTAGCAAAAAGAGAACCAGATTCAGAAACTACCAAAGACTTGGTAATTTTAAGAATAGCCAAATGTATAGAGCTTGTAAGCTTAACCAAAAATGCAGCTTCCAAAGACACTTGAGAAGCAAACTTCACACAAAACAGCTTTACATTGTCTTTTGATACCAACTTTACATTCAAAAAACTATGTACTAATTAAAAAACAGTCTTAACATGAGCCAATTTAATTTTAAAAGTAGCATTAGGCACCAGAGTAGAGGCCACCCATCTAGTAAACCTTTAACAATTAGTAATAATTTCTCAAGCACCACCAATGGTAGCACCAAAAACCAGAGGAGGAGATGCTTTAGTTTCTATTTAGTCAGTCCAGTTCTCAAGAACAGGTAACACCACAGGAAATGATTGCTTTGCTTTTAAAACTGGCAATGATCCACCAAAAGACATTACATTTGGCAATACAGCCAGTAGTTAATCTTGGCCTATCTTAGATAATGTGCCAAATAATACAACAGAAATTTTATTCAAAATCTTATTTAAAACCACAAAGGGGTTCAATGTAATAATAGCAAAGACAAGCAACTGCCCTTATTTTTCTGAACTTTTGGTTTTTTTGATCATTTTTTTTGAAAAAAAAGTGTTAAAAACACCAGACATTAAAACTATGGAAAGAAATATCAGCTTGTTAACTAGTCTATTATTAAATACTTTTGGGCCCTTAGTAAGAGTGGAGACAACACTGGGATTAACCCAAGTGTGTTTCTTTAAGGAAACTTTGACTGATAAAAAACCAGCCAAAAAAGAAAAAATTGCTTCAGTGGCTACTAAAGACAGCTTTTCATGATTACTGAGTAAAAAGAAGACTTCTAAAACGTTTTGTCTAGTTGCTTCTATAATAAAGAGAGCTTTTCTGGTTGAAATTTTATTAGATATTTCAAGAAAGATATCAGGTACAGCTTTTTTACTGTTTGTTCTGGTTATGGTCATAAAATTAAAAAGACAAAGAGTTTAAAAAAAAATATATTTATTTTTTAATTATTATTTTGCTTAATATTTATAATTAATTAAAAATATATATAAAATTAAATATATATAAACAACTTTATTTTTTAACTTACTAAAATAAACTTATTAATTGTATTATTTAATGTTATTAAAAATTTAAAATTTAAAATAATAGAATTTGATAACTTAAATAATTTAAATATTAATATTTTTAATAAACAAGAAAAAAAAAACTTCTTTCTCTCTTACATCCAAAAAACTCCAACAAGTACTTTTTTGAAAAAGAAGTTTTTTTTATTTTTCTTGTTAATACTTTATCAATATTTCTTTGTCTAATAACCCTTTCATTGTAGATTTGGAGGTTGCTTCAGGTGGCAACATGTCTAAAAAGAGGATGCCTAAGGGTGTTTTTCATGGTCCTGTTGGTGGTTCTTTCTTTCAGAAGAAAAAGAAAATTCTTGGCAATGTTAAACACTCTGGTGATGAGAAAGATATATCTCTGAAGTCTGGTTCTGGTACTGGTTCATTTTCTGATGCGAATAGTCTATCTGGTGATGATGAAAATGTTAGTATGTTTGGTAGTTTTGATGGCTCCCTCTTGGATTCAGCTGTTAACACCCCCAAAGCTAAAAGGGTTAATACTGGTGCAAATTTTGGTTCTCCTATTGGTTCTCTCGACTTTGAAATGGATGAAGAGGTAAAGCCCCTCCTGGCCCCACTCATGAAAAAGATTCCTTTGGATAGAATTTGGGTTGATTCTAAGATAGTTAAAACTCCTATGGAAGTGGCTGTTAAGAAGTCTTTTGCTCTGGATATTAATCTCTCAGCTGTGGAAAGAAAATCAGCTACATTAAAGACCCAGTTGATCAGGAAACTTTTTTCAAAAATCAATGGTTTTGGGGGGGCCATTACCCCTTCAAAATTTGAAGAAATCATTAGATCTATCTTTACCTCTGAAGCAAACATGGAAAAGGCCACCTCATTGGCTAGGGATAACAACATCATTGTAAACATTGATCTCAAGAAACAAGGAGTGTGTTCAGATCAAGCTGTGGTGATCAAAGAAATTTCCATGGACACACTTAAAAAAATGATCATCGCCACAGTAGCCGAGTTTGGTGAAATTAGGTCAATCAAAATTCAACTGATTGGCATGTGGCAAAAAGCAGTGGTGGAGTTTGCCAAATCAGATCAGGCTGTGCAATTGGCTTTAAGATGGTCGTTCCTAATTGGGAAAGATTCAGTTTGTGTGGCTATGGCCGTGGGAGATCGTGATTCATGGGCTTCTAGAGATCAGTTTAGAGCACTGTTGTTTACTTTGTTGGTGGAAACAACTGCACATGATCTTGGCACTCTTTTGGAAAAAGCTGGTGGAAAAACTTGCATCATCAATTGTTTATTGGAAACTGGCAATAGATCTCGTTGTGCTGTAATTGGCTTTGAATCTAATAAGGAGTTGGAATCTGCTTTTCTTACTGAGCCTATTTTCAGTGGGGTGTGTTTCTTATGGGCTAGATTGGATTTGGTTTGGTGTGGGAAGTGTGGGTGTTTTGGCCATTCTATTCTGGAGTGTGATGCATCTGTTGTGTTATTTTCTGGCCTCCCAAATACATTTAAGAAGTCTGCTTCTGGTTTTGATCATCTCCAGTTGGCCAGGTTGTATGCGAAAAAAAATGTTTCTATCTTTTGCCCTGCTGCCTTTGGTGGAAAATTGTGGGCTCAAGTGGTGTCTCTTGCCTCCCCTTCTGGTGACTTCTCTTCTGGTTCTGGTTTGTTCTCTAGTGATAAGCCTCTCTCTTTTGGTTCTTCTGGTCCTTAAATCAATGGTTTGGATAATCATTTGGCGGTTCTGGAGTGTTCCTTAGAAATTCTTTCAGATCAAGTTTCTATTATTCTTAAGAAATTGAGTTTTGTTGATCTGATGCCTTTGGTGTCCACTTCTCATGCTCCTTCTGTGGCTGGTTTAGTGCTTTCGGCTCTGGTTGCAGATTCAGATATGGCTCTGGATGATGTGTTGGCTCCATCCGTCCCCCCTCTTTCTGGTGGTGATGAGCCTGCTGCTGGTTTTAGTTCGAGTGGTTCTAAAGTGCTTATCTCTAAGGTAAGTGGTTTGGAATCCAAATTGTCTGCTCTGGAAGCTTCATTCGGTTTGATCCTGGCAAGATTAGATATTTTGTGTTCTGGTTTGGGTTCGTTCTTACCCCCTTTAATCTAATGAGTGACCTGGTTTAGAATTTTGCTACATGTAATGTATGGGGTCTCAATGTTCCTGCTAAGCAAGTAGATGTTCTCCATTGGCACGTGGATTCTGGCTCTACAATCTCTTTTTTAACTGAAACAAAATTAAGATCCTCTGTTGGTCTATAGATTAAGGATAAATATGAAGGTGTCCGTATCTTCACTTCTGGATTGGACATTGGTTTTCATGGTGCTGGTATTGCTGTTATCATAAACAAGTCTTTGGCTCGTCATGTCTCTAAGGTTGAGGAAGTTCCTGGCCATTTTGTCACTATATGGCTTCTGTTTAAGAATAAACTTTTGGTTTCTGTTATTGGTTTGTATGCTGGTGTTTCCACTGGTGTTCGTTTTGGTCAGGCTTCTGAGGTAAATTCTCTTATTGCAAAGGCTGTTAACTCCAGCACCTTTGTTGTTTTGGGTGGAAACTTCAACAAAAATGGGTCTGGAAGGAGTGCAAGCCTTAGGTTCTGCTTGAGTTTGGGTTTGGTTAATTTGTTTTCTGGTCATCCTTTGGTTGGGCTACTACATGGGGTAATTCTAGGAGGGTTGAAAGGACTATTGATTTCATTTTTGTTAGTGAAAATTTGGCTTCTACTGTGGCTGGCCATAAGATTGGCCCAGTTTTAGACTTTTTCGACACTGATCACAATGCTGTTATGGTCTCTGTTGGTTTGGGCAGGCTCTTGGATGTCCATTTGAATAGCTTGCACAAGCAGGCTAACAGAGATCACTGGAAGTTTAATATCAAGGATGTGGATGTTACTGGATTGTCTTGTTTCAGGGATTGCTTTTCTGCCATGGTTTTGAGCATAAAAGATGATTTTCTTGCTGCTGCTGCTGAGCAAAATTTGGATGCTATGTGGTTTCTGCTGGAAAAGATATTAGTGGATTCTGTGGATGAAATCTTTTCTTGGTGTTGGTTCAATGAATTTCAGTGTTTGAAAAATAAACAATCCTCCAAGTTTCTGGGCTTGAAGTTGCTAATTGTCAAAATTGTTAAAAAGTTTGGCTTGGCTGATGTCTTTGGTTTTAATCGTCTTGTAAAGAAATGGTCTACATTGGATGCTGACAAGGCTCTCATGTTGATGAATATGGTTCAATTGGGTTAGGGGAAGGTTGCCATTCTTAAGTTCTTGTCAGTCATCAAAAAAAAGTACAGAAAGTCCAAATTGTATGAATCGACTTTGGCACAGAAGGTTTCTATCAAGGAAACTATTAAAAAGTGCATGGGAAAGTTTTGTTCTGACAAGGGTAGCATAATCAGAAGTGTCTTGGATCAGCCCTTTTGAAAGGTTGTGTTAGATCATTTAGTCATTGATGATGAGCTTGTTTTGGAGCCTGAGAAGGTAAAATTGAAGGTTAACAGTATCATGGAGGTTTGGACAAGGAAGCAGATAGTGCTTTCAGTACTGCCTGATCTCTGGGCCCATCAGTATGCTCCTTTGGCTCATGTTAAAGATGATGCTTTTTCTGATGTTATGAATGCTATTACTTTGGATGAATTGCTTTTGGTTGTTGGTGGTTTGCCTGATGGCAAGGCTGCTGGTTTGTCTGGCATTTTTAACGGACTTTGGAAGTAGAGTGATGAGGAAGTAATGGAGTGTCTCTTGGTTTTGTTGAATATGTGTTTGTTTGTTGGTTCTGTACTTGCTTTATGGAAGAGGGCCTGGGTCTCAATGATCCCTAAGTCTTATGATTGGGATAGAGTTCTGACAAACACTTGCTCCATTGCTTTGATAGAGATGGCCAGAAAGATTCTCTCTATCTTTCAGATAGGATTTCTTTTGTGTGCAGTAGATTTGGCATTCTCCATGGTGACAATTTCTCAGTATTAAAGGGTACGTCAATACAATCTCCTGTGTTTGCTGTTGGATCGGTGGTTGAGGATGCTTTTAAGAAAAATAAGGAACTTTGGTTAGTTTTACAGGATATGCACAAAGCATACGATTCTGTTGGTTGGCACCATTTAAGAGCTAGTCTGCAGCATATCAAAATGTGTGGTAGGTTTATTGACTTTTTTGGTAGCATTCATGAGAACAGAGTTAATAGGATGATGACTGATTTTGGTCTTTCGAATGGTTATAGGGTGCATGATGGCCTTGATCAGGGTGAAGTCTTCTCGCCTCTCCTTTGGAGAATCTTTTATAACCCACTTTTGTGTAAAGTTAAAAGGCATGAACATTTGTGTGGTTATTATATTGATACTAAGTTTGTGGCAAGGACTGGCAAAATTGAGAATGGTGGTGGGATGTCTTCATTTTTTACTGCTGGCATTTTTGTGGACGATACAATTTGGGTTGGAGATTGTCAAGCTTCCATGCAATATGCTTTAAATATTGCTAGTGAGTTCTTTTATATTAATGATATTTCCATAAACAATGAGAAAACAGTGGCAATACCTATTAATCAGAGTGTTAAAGTTGCAGTATTGAATATAAGTGGTCGGCTGATTTCTGTTGTCAGAAAGAGCAAAGCTCACAGATATTTGGGGATTTTTTTGTCAACTGAAGGGTTGTCTAAACTGAGTTTGGCCAAGGCTCACTCAGATATTTGTTTTTTTGTCAACAGGGTGCTCAAGAAGACAATTACAGATAAGCAGTTTTCATATTTAGTGTCGGCTGTTTTGCAGCCCATTATTAGTTACTGTATGCAGTTTAGTTTTTTTTCATCTGGTGTTTGCCGCAAGTGGGATGTTTTAGTTAGGAAGGGCTTCAAATCTAAGGCACGTCTACCTCATGATTTTTCTGATGCTGCTCTGCATCATCTTTTTCTGTATGGTTTGAAATCCTTTAAGCAGGTGCAGTCTGAGGGGAAGATGGCTTTTTTGGTGTCATTTGCTAATGCACCCGGTATTCTTGGCTGCTTGTTTGAGCATAGGTTTTTGGATTTACAGGTTTTGAGTTGGGCCCCTTTTGAATCTGTTTCAGTACCCTGTCAAGTTGCATGTTAGTCCAGTAAACAATTTTTTAGCAGGTGTGATAAAGATTTTTATGAATATTGATCTTTCTTTGGTAAACAATCTTCCCAATGCTTTCCATTATCTTGGTTGTTTTCCGATGCTATCAATTCTTGGGAAGTCTTTGTACTTTGATTCTGTTCATTCTCTTAAGTATTTTGGTGTTGCTTTCAGTGATTAGCTTTTTGACAAAAAGGGGTTGTTGTTGGATTGGAAGACATTTCATCATTGGAAGCGTTTGGATCCATAAGGCTTTGTGCCTCTTTGGTTCATAGTTGCTTTTAAGTACTTTTTGAATCAGGGTCTTTCTTCTTTTCACCCATCTGTTGCCGTCCAATCTGGTAGTTTGAATATTTTGGAGTCTAATATTTTCTCCTCCGTGCAGGATAGTTTACATGGGATTTGGTCTGGCTGTTTTGAGGCATATACGGATGGGTTTTTGAAGGGGGCTGGGTCTGCTGATGTGTCGAGTGGTGTGACTGCGTATTTTCCAGCTCTGAAATTGGGTGTTGGAGTCAAAGTTTGTGGCTTTTTGTCCTCTACTATAGTGGAGTTGCAGGCTGTTGCTCTGGCTTTGGAATGTGTTTTCTCATCTAGTTCTGTGGTGTTGTATCTTGACAGCCAAGCTGCTATCAATGCGTGCGTTTCTGAGTTGTTGCTTGGGGTTCCAAATTTCCACAGTTGCTGCTGGGTCAAAAGGAGGCATGTTTTCAATTTAATTAGAGATAAGGATCTTAGGGTGAGTTGGGTCAAAGTCAAAGGTCATGCTGGTGTTCTTGGCAATGTTGAAGCCAATAGATTTGCTGGTGAGACTATTTGCTCCTCTTTTGTTTTGCCAATGAGGATACGGAAGCATTTTTTGGTGGCTAATGACATGGTAGTTTTAGGCAATGCCCACTACTTTGTCAGGAATGTGTTCAGGTCTATTTGTTGTGCTCGTTGGGAGACTGGTCTTGGTCGGGATGTGGTTTCAGCTAACATGTTAGGGAATTTTGATTGGGCTGCTTCTGTAAAGGTCTGGCATCTTGACTTATACATGCTTGCTGGGTTTACTAGTTACAAGTCAGCGGATCTTTGTACATATTTGATAAAGGCATTACATAAGAGGTTGCCAGTGGTGGTCAGAAAGAGACTGTATAACAGATGTTACCCAGGTGTTCAGTGTTTATTGTGTAGTGAGATAGAGCTGCCAAACCATGTTTTCACTTGTTCTCAGGATGTCTATATCTGGAGGGAGATTTTGCTGGAGGCTTCTGCACAGTGGACTTTTTTGGTTGGTGTCTGTGACCTATCCTCTTCTTCTGTTCTTCAGGTCCTTGATTCTTGTCATTTGAACATTGGCAGATAATTGGTTTTGTGTAAAAGTTTTGTGATAAAGGTTTGGTGTACTGAGACGGCAAGTGTTTTCGATAATATTAATAAGGCTTCCCGTGTTGTGATTGACTTTATGAAGTTTTTGGCTGAGTTGCATCAATCTAGGATCTGGTTGGTTAGATCTAGGTTCAGGGCAAACATGGAGAAGGCTGGCTTGGTTGGTAATAATGGTTTACTGTCGGGTCTGTCTCATTGTGTGTCTTCTGTGCTTTTCAATGGTGTGGTAAGAATGCTTGGTATTGCCGAGTCTTTTGCTGTCAGTTTTGGTCATCTTAGGCCTTGTCTTTTTTTTTCGGGTCTGGATGGTAAACCTCATATTAATATTAGTGTATAGTGATGCCTTGATTGGTCTGAGTGGCTAGTCACATGTTGTTGATACATGAATTGCATTTAGTTTGGGCCACTTAGTTTGGCTCTGTGTACTAGATAGTGGTTAAGCTTTACTCATTAAATGCTTAATAAAAAATAAACAAGTTTTTAGAATAAATTATAAAATTATTTTAATAAGTTTAAATAAACAAAAAAAAATAGATAAATATATAATTTTAAATGTGTATATAAATTATTTTTTATAAATTTATAAGTACTAGTAAATTTTTATAATATTATTTAAAAACTTTCTATTAAATAACATATATTATAATAAAAAATATCATAAAAAAACAAAATATTTAAAAAAATTGCAAGTTAATTAACAAAATAATTTAATAAGTTAAATTGTTAATCTAACTAGAAAATTATTTTATTTTTTGTAATAATTATTATTAATATTAATAATAAAAAACTTTATAATATAATTGTTATCTGGTTTATTAACTGTTAATAATTATTTGTTATAGTAAAAATTTCTGAATTAATTAAAATATTTTTTTTATTTTATTTATACTTATAATATAATAAATATACTTAAGTATTATTAAATCCAAAAATTTTTTTATATTAAATCTTTAAATATTTTTTAATAACAAAATTTTTATTTTTATTATTACTTATTATATTAATAAATTTTTTTATTTATTTAATGAGTGAAGTCCAAACATTATCTAGTACAATACATCAAACAAGTGATCTAAACTAGGTGTAAATCATGTATTTTCTACATGTGACCAGCCACTCAGGCCAGTCAAGACAACACTAAACACTTATATGTACTGAAACCATATTACCTAAACCTGAAAAGAATAAACAAGACTTACAAAATCCAAAACCAATACCAAATGCATCCACAATACTTAACAATCTAATCACACTGGCCAAAAGCACCAAAAAAAGACCAGAAATAGAAACAGGAACAGAACCATTACACAGTATCAAGCCATCCTTCTCTATTACAGTCCAGTGCTTAACACACACCAGCCAAATATCCTCATGAAACACAAAACAAAACTCATGTACAGAGGCCACGATATTTTAAGCCGCTATCTTAGAGTCCTTAAAAACAGCAACAGATTCATGATACCATTCCTTGAAAACAAAGCTCTTACACAGAGCTGTACTAACACCAACATCAGAGATGTAAGTAAAAAGCAATTGTGAAACACATGAAAAAAAATGAGATAAACCCGACTGTGCCTCCCAAGCAGATGCGTGAACTTCCACCAACTAAGCATGACCAGCAGCATTAAATGAGCAAGAAAATACATGGTCTGAGACCTCAACATTGTCACAAAATAGACATAATACACTGGAGTAACTCCTATTATAAAGACATTTACACACAGCAATCAGAAAACGATGATGCAATGCCTTTATAAAATATGTTTGAAAACCAGCAGTCCAAACACTAGTGAAACCAGCAGCCAAATGAAAGTTCAGATGCCATACCAAAGAAGATTTAGACTAATCAACATTAGCACCCAGTCTATCTACTAAGACCCAGAAACCAGAACCGACCTTCTAGTGCATATGGTGAACAGATTAGAAAACACCACAAACAAAATGCCTAGAATTACTGAACACTGCAGTACCACCAGCCTTAAGAAAATATTCATTAATCATGTAAGGAAAATGCATACCAGAGACTACAGCAGCACCAGCAAGAGCATCAGTGCACTCATTGTCCAAAACGCCAAAGTGACCCTTAATCTTAATCCAATTAATATCCAAATTTTTGCATTAAATGACATTAGCAATGTGACAACACTCGATCCAACACTGATTTCTGAAATCCAGACAAGTCAACATGGATTCCAATTTGCACACATCCAAAGCAGCCTGGCTGTTCAAAAACAAGTTGACTGAATAAGAAGAAAAAACATACTTAAAAGCTAAAGCAATAGTCTACAACTCCACTATAGTAGAAGAAACCAATCCAAACACCTCTACACCCAAACCCAAATCAATGTTCTCAAAAAAAACAGCAGCACCAGCTTTCATACCAAGAGTACCCAGCCCACTTAGAGAACCATCCATAAACAAAGAGAGATGACCTGAATTAACTCCCAACAGATGACCACATATGACCTCAAACTTATAAGACTTAAGAATGTTAGACAAACCAACTTTTGGCAACAGAAGATTACAGACAGAAGATAGCCCAGAATTATTCAGAAAGCAAACAGAAACATCAAACCAATGAGGAACCAAATTTCGAGGGTTCAATCTTTTCCATTACTTGAAGGTCCTCTAATTGAAAATAGAACCAGTATAACTGCGAAGCTGCTCAACAAAGACAATTCTATAATGCCGAAGTGAAAAGACACATTTATAAAAGATGAGTTCACCAAGAATGACAGACATAGGAGTACTATTTGGAAAACAAAAAGCATTGGTTACAAGACCATCCAGAGAAAGGTCACACTCCAAAAAAATCCAGACAATGCCAGCCAAAAAATTATTTGAAGGATTAATATTAATACAGGAAGAGAAAAGCAGAAGATGATAAGGACTGCCAATTAAGAATCTGCAAGTTATATGATATATGTGCAAACAAACAGCCCAAGATACTAACAGAATTGGTGAAACTAACAACAAAAGCTGACTTGCCTTCAGCCTGAATCTGTTCAAAAGACTTCAAACCATACAGAGAGAAATAGTGGATAGCATCATTGGGAAAGTCATGTGGTAAGCCAGATTTAGATTTTAAACCCTTGTAAATTATAGTGTCCCACTTCACACACATGTTAATAGAAACAAAACTGAACTGAATCCTGTATGCAACAATAGAGTAAAGAACTGCCAACACCAAATATGAAAACTGTTTGTCAGAGACAGTCTTCTTCAGCATGAAATTGGTGAAAAACTGAACATCCAGATGAGCCCTAGCCAAGCTAGACTTTAATAAACCTTCAATAGACAGAAAAATCTCCAAATACTGATGAGACTTCTCTTTTTTGGCAATCAAAATAGGCAAACCACTGATTTGCAAACGAGGCTCAGAAACTCTACAATTAATAGAAATGGCTACCATTTTGTTATTATTAATTGAAATGTTATTGATCCGAAAAAATTCACTAGCAACATTGAGAATATGTTGCATAGCAGTCTGATTGCTACCAATTCAAATAGTGGCATCAACAAAAGCACCTGCAGCAAAAAAAGAAGTCAAACCAGTCTGAGATTCAGAACAACCAGTCTTGGTCATGAAACAAAAATCCAACTTGTATCTATACACACTTTCTTGTCTCTTGACTTCACACAAAAGAGGATCATAAAATATGTATCAAAGAAAAAGAAAAAACACCTCTCCTTGATCCAAACCATTATGCACCATATATCTATTGGTCAGCCCAAAATTCATCATAACTCTGTTGATTCAACTATTGTGAATGCCACCAAAAAACCAAATAAAATTGTCACACATCTTTATCCTGACTAAACTCTCTCTAAGGTGCTCCCAGCCAACAGAATCATAAGCCTTCTGCATGTCCTGCAATACCAGCCAAAACTCATGGTTCTTCTCCAAAGCATCTTTAATGACTAACTCAATAGCAAAAATAGGAAACTGTGTGGTCATACCTTTTAGAACAGAAAAATTATCCTCTTTAAAAACATCAAACTTACTGCATACAAAAGAGATTCTGTCCGAAAAAATCTTAGAAAGAATTTTGCAAGCCATTTCAATCAAAGCAATAAGACAGGTGTTCATGAAAACACTCTTCTACTCATATGGTTTGGAGATCATCAACACCCAAGCCTTCTTCCAAGGCCCAGAAACAGATTCACAGTTCAAGCAAAAGTTCAAAAGCACCAAAAGCATATCTAAAACTAACCTGTTACAATGTTTCTATAACTTATTTGAGATACTAAAAAGACCAGCCGCTTTCCCATCAGGCAGATTTGAAATGACACCAGACATCTCATCAAAGTCAATTTAGCACATCACATCAGAAAAGGCATCATCAAAAACATACTCCAAAGGCTGGTATTGGTGACATCACACATCAGGGACAACAGAAACCACATTGCATTTTCTAGTCCATTCTTTTATAATCACATCTATCTTGGTTTTAACCAGATTAGGCTCCAAAACCAATTCATCATCCATGACCAGATGATCCAGAATTACTCTGTAAAAGCACACTCCTAATAGTATGACCTTTGTTTAATTTAAAACTTTCTATCCTTTTATCTATTGCTGATCTGATTCCAGATTTCTTGACATGTTTTGCTTCTGACATTTTGGAGAAGTGATATAACTTTCTAACTTTGGCCAAAACTGACTGAATGGCATCAAAGGAAAAACCTGACATAAAAAGAGACTTCACCACAGAGGCATTAACTAAATCCAAACTCTCTCACTTGTCAAGCAAGAATGCAAATTCTTCAAAAAAATCCAAACAAGACATCTTAACTAATTTTGACACTAAAAGCTCCAGCTTGTGAAACCTGGATGATTCCTTAACAAAAATGTGATCATAGTCCTTGAACCATTTTTTCTTAAAAACTGCCTCAGCAGACAGACATAATACTTCATAGAGAGCAATCCATATCACATCCAAGTTCAAGTGCATTCTGGTTGCAAAAAAATTGTCATATAATATAGCAGTATTTGCCACCATATTATTCTTAAACTTGGCCCATTTAATATTATCTATACCTTTGCAATTGTACTTTCAATGAGCCTTATTTGCTTGTTTACAAACAGAATTTAATCGAACATCAAGCAAACCACCCAAACCCACTAATATTGAGATGATCTGATGATTAGTATCAAAATACTCCTCAATACCAAACATGCCATAATCCACTACTGCATTGACCAAGTTCAAAGAAATGAGCACATAATTAATTATCTTAGCAACACAACAAAAATTGAACCAAGTTGGTGATTTCTCATAAGAGCTCCTATTCAAGGCATTAACTAAACCAAAATTCAGGCATTTTTTGAAACTTGCACACTTATGAAAACCATCTTCATTAAAATCACCTCTGAGAATGATGAAAAAAGATTCATTAACAGTCTTTGCAATAAGAGAGTTGATATTGTCAGCATGAGAAAACCTGGCCACCAATGAGGCACCAGCATAAAGCCCCAAAATTGACACTGAAAGTCTATTTTTGAAAAACAACTTGATAGACAAGAGCCAACCAGGCACTTCTGAAATTTTGCACACATATCTTGCTAAAGAAGAGTTCATAACAACCACAACATTAACAATCAGATAACCAGATTCTAAACCAGAGGTAAACACCTGCACGCCATCAAATTTGTAGACAATCTAGGAGCGAGCTTTTCCTTTCAACTTTAATTCCAAAAAAATAGAAACTAAATTGTTTTTTTCCTTATGCCAACAAATGATATCATCCTGTTTAGCAGGATTGTTCATTTCTCTAACATTACAAATTGCAACTTTCCAGATCATATTACTTATTAAGAAAAAAAAGGGGTAGAAACCAAATTAGCATTGTTCATTTTAGCTGAAAGGCTCATAACTGTGATTGAAAGATTGTTTAATGTTTCTTCCATTTTCGAAATAACTGCAGAATCAAAAACCACCACTTCTGCAACAGTCTCACTACCAATGGCCACACCTGAACTTTTACTTATCACTATATTTGCCCCTTAATTCTGTGATGAAGAGATCACCAACAGCTGACATCTAAGGCTAAGCTGAGAAACTGTTGGCTCAAGTGCATCCAATCTTTTAGCCAGTATGTTAACATGTTCTGTAAGGCTAGTAAGACTGTGCTTAAGAACAATAAACCTATCATTTAATTCCAAAGATACCAGTGGGGTAGGCTTTACCTCTGAAGAAAAGCCAGCTTTCAACAAAACATTCTGAGCAGAAAGAGGAGGGAAAGAAGACTTACCAGCAATTTGAGCCTATAAGACATCACCAAAAGAAACAGGACAAGCAACTGGGCCAAGCATTTGACATATATGGCAGCCAGTCTATTTTTATCTGAGTTCGAGAGAGGTTTCTGTGATAAAGCACTAAAAGAAACATTTTTTTTCTCACCAATAGGGCAAACCAATAATGTATGGCCCAATTTCCCATACCCAGCACACTTGGCTGAAACAAGATGAAACCAATACAAATTGGCCTTTTTTAGAACAGGCATGGTCTTCAAAACAGCATCCAATAACTCAGCAAAATCAAAACAAACAGTAGTACATCTGGCTCAAGCATAAAAAACCAGGTGATAATCAATTACACAAGTTTTTTCACTCACTGAAGTAACATAATCCCAAATATTATGTGTATTGGTTACCATTGACAGAGTGTATAAAAGAGCTTTGTAAACATCTCATGTGTCCCATAATTCTTTGTCCACATCAGATCTAGTAACATGCATTGTGTCTTTCCCAATTAGGATAGACCATTTAGCTGCAATCAAATTAGCATAATCAACCTGTTTAAATTCAACCACCACTTTTTGCCACAGCCCCACCAACTGCATTTTGATTGACTTAATTAATTTGAACTTGGATAGCACAGCACGTACAGCCTCCGTTGATGTCCTAATTAGAATTTCCTTCAACACTACAGTCCGATTTGAATGTTCAGATGATTTTTTGAGATTGGTGTTTACCAAGATCTTTGCTTTTTCAGCCTTTTTTGAAGCCTGTGCCAAACTCAATTCAGAAGTAAATGTTGCTTTGATGATCCCAGCAAATTTTGAAGAGGTAGAGGCCCCCCCAAAACCATTGATTTGTGAAAACAACTTCTTAATTATTGCAAGCTTTTCCTGAGAAGACTTTCCAACCACTTTGTCAAACCCAATATCCGAAACAAAGAATTTGCAAGTAGAAATGTTGACCAGATTCATGAGAAATAGAGGGAGTTTCAAAGAAACATCCAGGAGAACATTATTTTCTTCTTTACTTACTGAAAAATTAATCTTACCCAATGGTTTGCCCAACACCTTCTTTGTTTTAATTTTTGAACCAGTAGGTGTTAGATTAGGATCTTCACCAGCAAAAGCACCATTCTCACCATAATCAAAACTGGTTTCCTCTACCAGACATTCCTCTTCTATATTAACACTATTAGACTTAGTGGTGTCACCAGTCTCTGAATCCCATAAGTGACTACTTTGAATCTTAGAACCAACATTTTCACCACCAGAACCATTCTCCAAAATATCTTCTCTTTTCTTTTTCTTTGGAAGAACAGGTCTGAAGCCATCATCAGAAACAGAAACTTTAGCAGTCTTCTTTATGACAGCAATACTACAGCCAATAGTGGCCTTAAGAATAAAGAGTTTAGATTTATCATACTAAATTGTGGAAAAACTTCTTTCAGAAAAAACTTTAGACTCTTTTTTGGAAATTTTGGACAAAAGAGAGAAAGAAGTTTTTTTTTATTAATAATAATAATAACAATAATTGATTTTGTTTTAATAAGTAAATAATATGATAAAATAAATATTATAAACAAATTTTATTAAATATACATATGTATATCTTTTGTATAAATTTGAATTAGTCAATAATCAATAATAAAATCGACATATTATATAGCAAATTAATATTGTTTAAAACTTAAAAATATTATAATGCTAATATTATTAAAAATTGTGTTTTTTAATATTAATTTAAATTGGTTTTTATTATTGTTTTAGAGCCAAATTTTTAATGTTAATATTATTTAAGACTTAGAATTATTATAGTATTTATATTATTAAAAATTATATTTTTTTATTATTGTTTTAAAACCAAATTTTAATATTAGTATTATTTAAAACTTAAAATTATTATAGTGTTTATATTATTAAAAATAATATTTTTTTAATATTAACTTAAGTTAGTTTTTATTATTACTATAAATTTGAATTTTCAATATTAGTATTATTTAAAACTTAAAATTACTATAATATTTAAATTATTGAAAATCACATTTTTTTAATATTAACTTAAATAGTTTTTATTATTGTTTTAAGCCAAATTTTTAATCAAAAAGATTAAAAAAACAGTTTAAAAAAGAATTATACTTATCTTTTTTTTATATAATTTTTTTATTAATTTTATTAGTTATTAAACCAATTTTTTTTGACAGGTTTTTGCTATTATTTTAAATAATATTGCAAATAATAATACTTTTATTAAAAAATTAAAAAAAAATTAAAAGAGAAAAACATTTAATAGAACTCAAAATATCTTTAATTTTAATACTTTAATTATATATTTAACTTAATAATACAAATAATTCTTAATAATATAAAAAATAATATTTCTTATACATTTGTTAAAAATTCAAACCAATATAGAATTTTAATAAAGTTATAAATTATTTAATTATAATAGAACATAATAATAATTTTATAAAAGTAATAATAGACATAATAGCAATAAATACTAGCTTATAATAACAATAAACATCAGATTAAGATATCAAAAAAAAATATTACAATATGTTTTTTTACAAAAATATAAATATGTAGTTTTAAAATTAAGAAAAACTATCTTTTAATCTTGTTAACTTTTAATTTTTAATTATTTTTTAATTTTTACTTTTAAAATAAATTTTTAAAAAAATTATTAATAAAAAAAAATAAAAAATAATATTGAAAGCTAAATTATTATAAATAAAAGTATTAAAAAACTTACTTGTGCTATTTATTAAATAAAACTTTTATTTATCAACTAAATTCTTAAAAAAATAATTTTTAATTAAAATTATTTATATTATTACTAATTAATAAAAAGCTTTATTGTTAAAATTAAAATTTTATGTTTTTAGCTTAGTAAAATACATTAGATAATTATAAAAATAGTTTTTAAAAAAATTTTATTACTGTAGGTAAATTTCAGATTAACTTTTAAGAAAAAATACATAAACATATATTATTATCAACAGAAATTTAAAATATTAATTAGCAAAAATTATTTTTATAATTTTTATTATTAATTAGCATATATTTTTTTATTAAATTATTTAAATTATTATTTAATTAATAACTTAATTTGTACAAAAACATAAATATAACTAATTATAATAATTAAATTATATAATACATTAAACTATATAATATTGAAAAATTTACCAATATATTTAGAATTAACAAAATATTAATAGTTTATTAAAATAATTATTAATTCACAAAAATAACTTATAATTTAACAAAATATATTTAATTTGCCAAAAAATCAGAAAAAAAAATATTAATTTAGAAAATAGTATTACAGTAAAATATATAAAAAAAGAGTTTTTTTTTTTAAGAAAATGTATTTTTAATCAAATATTTTAATTTAAAATTATTTTTTTTAAAAGCAATTTAGTCAGAAAACTATTGCAAATTACTTTTAAATAAAACTTTTTTAAAACCCAAATTTTTAACTATTTTCTATTATAAAATTACAATAATTAAAATTAATATTTGAAATTAACTAGTTATTAATTTCAATAACTATTAGTACTTTTAGACTTAAATACGAAAATAATTTTATTAAACACATTTTTTATTACTTTTTTTAGAATTTATTTCATTTATTTTCTTATATTATTAAATAGCTTACAATTAAAATTTCTTGTAAAAAAGTTAATTTTTATAGCAAAGTAATTATACATTATTGAAAAGCTTACAGATAAAATATTTCTGTAAAAAAGTTGACTTTTATTACAAAGTAATTATCTAAAATAATTAGCATAGAATTGGTTATTTTATTATAAATCTAACAATATATATAATCTAAAGTATAATAAGATACTTTAAAAAATAACTTAGCTTATTGAAAATTTATTAATTTTTAATAATAGCAGAATTAACAAAAAAAAAGCATTAATAATAACAATAACAACATAAATTAAGAATAAATTATCTTTTAAATTAATAAGTTTTTTATTTTTATTTTATATATTTTAAATACAAAATTCTTAATTGTAAATTTATAAATACTTAATACTTTTACTAAGACTTATATTAACTTCTATTAATATGTTATTTTATATAATTATTGGATTGTCTTTGATAAAATTGTTAAATTATTTAAATTATTTAAGAATATTATAACCAAAATATTACTTAATTCAAATAATACTGTCTTTTTAATTATTTTTTTTTAATATTATATTTAATTATATTAAAAACATAAATAATAATAATGAATCTGATAAAATATTATAATTTTAATTGAATTTATTTAAATGGTTTTATTTTCCGACTTTAATAAACTTTTAGAATATGTACTTTCTTTAAAACAAAGTATATATTGGCTATTATAATTATATTAAATAATAGTTTTGTGTTAAATAGCAATTTTAATAATATTATAATATTAATTATATAGTTTATATTAGAAACAGACTTTGATAATAATAATAATAAAAAATTTGATAAAATTATTCATTATATTTTTAGAAAAATAACCAATAGAGAAATAAATATAATAGCATGATAGAAAGTATATTACAAAAAATATCTATTTAAATTATTATTTTTATTAAAAATTTGATATTTAGATACATTAAATACAATTTTTTTGTTTTGTATATATGATTTGTAATTATTTGGTAATCCAAAATTCATTTATTGCTTCTAAACATAGAAATATAATTGCAGATATAAGATTTTACTTAATGCCTAAAACTATAAAAGCAGCACAATATTTTTAATCATAAATACAAAAACCATTGAAAGAAAAATTTGTTAATAATTAAATTTAATATATTTACAAATTTTGAACTAAACTTGTTGTTTAGATTTAAGTTGAATTCAGGTTCAATAATTTTAAGTTTAATTTAAGTTTAAGTTCAAAATTTAGCCAAAATCTCTGTTTAAGTTTGGTTTGATTTAATAATTTAATTGAACTCAAACCAAACCAAATTAAACCAAATTAAACATCAGAATTTTATACAATAGTTCTAAAAACAAAACAAC
>JAAOMT010000085.1:14371-168966 GCA_016748015.1 Geosiphon pyriformis | reverse complement strand
TTTTGTAAATTCAATTTTTGCCAAAATATAAAAATTCAAAATTCAACAAATTCGAAATGAGCATTGGTGATGATTTTTTATTTCGAAAAACTAATTCAATGTGCAACAAATCATTTATTGCAAAAATCTCACTTCAAGAAACTAATCAGCAACCCAGTTTCTAAAGAAAAATAGTGTACCATATTCCAAAAGTCTCCATTTTAGATTATTTTTCAAACCTTGGACTGGTAGGTTTCAAGGGTAACAATGCGGCAGCAGCCCGTCTTCCTTCTTCTGATAAAAATCGAAAAGTGGAAACAGCGTTATTCTGAAAAGAAAAATAATCCAATTCACAGATTATTATTTGTTCAATTTTTATACGGACAAACCATTATGAAAATGTGATATGATTTGCAAAAAAACAATTTAAACTCACTGTATCCATTATATCTATTTGCATCCCGAGCTTGTGGATATGATCTCGAAGGAATGATGGGATTGGTAAAAAATATTTGCCCGTTCCAAAAATCAATATTTCTGAAAAAAACCCAAAGATTTTGAGAGAACCCCCCTTATAAATTCAGACTCGCTGTGTATTAAAAAAGGTATATTACCAGGTTTTGGCATCACAACATCAAAGATTTTTAACAGTTTGGGTTCCCATGCATCAAAATGGGAAATGGAATCAGTAATATTACTTTGAGGCACATCCCATAGAAAAACCTCACCATTCAATAAGATAACAGGTCCTCGTAGATGTACTCCATTGGAAGTCACAAAACCGTTCTGTTTTATAACTTTTATTGTGATCATAGAACGAATAGCAGAATCATCAAACATATTACGAAAGGCTGACGCCAGAGGCATTGGGACTATTGTGTTGGATTTCGGTGGTTTTTCATTGTATATATTGGGGGTTCGAGGACCTTTATCTGATTCTCGTTTTATTAGTGAAGTTTGAAATGACCGTGGTTTACAAAAGGATTCTCTTTTGGTTGACCCAGCTAACGACTTGTTTTGTGGTTTAATTTTCTTTAAAGGAGTTAGGAGAGTGCTAATTAAAAAATTTTTGTTTATCATGTTGCTGTAGTTACAATTGAAGTTCAATGAAAGAAATTTAATAAGAATCTACATATCGACAAACATGTGATATTAAGGATCTCATCTGATATTTGTCACTTAAAAATGACTAATATACTTGTTATAAATTTATATTTAGCATATTGCTAAAGAGTGTCATGAAAAATGAAAAAAATGTAGTGATGGTTACTTATTATATTATCTTGGCTTAGAAGATCCGAAGTCTTCCAATCAACGCCAGTCTTTTTTCCCTATAGTACTCTTTTTGCTGAATAAATGTTTGGGGCGCTTGGCTTGTATACTACGATCTGACTCGCCGACCTTCGCGAACATATTGGGTCGACGTTGAGCAAATTTCTTAATCTTTTCAGTTTGCTGTTTTTGCTAAAGGAAAAAATGTAATACGCGTTATTAGAGCTATTAAATTGTGAAACCAATTTCAACACTAAACTATGGATTTGCTTACAGCTTCGTTAGAAAGCCCTAATCTACTGCGATCACGTGACACGCTCGGAATACGTCTTGTTACACTAGGTGATCGGTCAATATCCATACTATCGTCTTCTATATCGTTCCGTTTTCGTTTTCTTGTTAAGCTTCGTGAACGTGCAGCGCTAGTATCAAGACCGAGTTCGCCCAGCTGCTTTTCCATTTCTTCAATTGTCTGAAAGGATCAAGTTTCAAAAGAAGTTCCAAAAGTAAAAACTAAGAATTGACTAAACTTTGGATTTCACCTTAGTTTGTGCTGTTCTGGGCATAATTGGCCGATTCTTCATCATCTTACGAGCTCTGTGCACTTGAACCATCAATTTCTTTTTCTCTTTAATCGCATTTGCCACATTTCGCAACTCTTCCTCCTCTGAATTATACTAAAAATTAAGATTGCAAAAGGTAATTATCTTCAATAGTGTGTCAAAGTATTACCAATTCCCCATTAATAAAATTACTGACTGTTTCTTCGGCTGAATCATAAAATCCTTCTGCAGCTAATTTCTCTTCTTCCCGCTCAAGATTTTCCAACTTCTCTTGAATATCAGGATCTATGAAATCGGCAATATTTCTTCCGTCAACAATTTCCGGGATTGTATCATACTTCCAATCAGGGTCTTTGAATAGATATAACTCTGAGAAATAAAAGCATTAATCCACTGTCTCTAATGTGACAAATCTAAAACATTGATACACTGTTTAAGAAAAAAACTTACTTTTCAGATCCACATTGAATACACCAGGGCCGCCACCCTCTGTTTCTAGGTCTCTTTCTAACCTTGCTCTTTGAGGATCATTGAAATTGAACAATGGACGTCCAATTACTTTTTCAGGAATTATAGGTGGACGCGGTACATTATCACGTGATTGGGGTTCTGCAAGATGGATTTTATTGATAATATCGTTTATCTTGTGTCCCTTCAACTTCACCTCGACACGTGCTGCTAACAATTTGTCACATGCCTGTAAAAATTTATTTTTAATGAACGTCCCAAAGTCCAAATCTTATCAAAAAACGATTAATGTTATTCGGTCAACTTACTAAATTTCGTGCATCCATTACTCCGCTATCAGTGAAACAGCTCAATTGAACTATCTGAACACCTTCCTTTTCAGATATTTCTTTCAGCATGGTCTGCTGTTCGATAGGCAAGTCTACAAGGCCTACCACGTCGATTTTATTGATCATAATGAATGTGGGTTTGTTGGCAAAAAGAGGCTTGATATTATGATATAATTTGATCTTTTTACCATATCAAACCGAAGGCATGTTATTAATTGGTAAACCAAAGCGATAAAATACAATCCAAAGATTTAAAACTGACCTGATCTTCAACACTGTAACCACACTGTTCCGATAGATCCATGAAAAACAGGATACAAGCACGGAGATGAGCAAGAGCTGTCACCGATTGCATCTCAATTGTATTCATTTGTTCCAATGGATGATCCAAAATACCAGGTGTATCTATGACCTGAAAAGGGGTCAAACTGGTATATTATAATTGGTTGCAATCACGTCAAATCTACCGACCTGCCATCTGAGATATTTATAGTCCATGTGACCGACAAATAACGATTTTGTTGTGAATGCATATGGTTGCACATCAACATCGGCTCGTGTAATCTTATTCATGAAGCTTGATTTGCCAACATTGGGATAACCACAGATCAAGAGAGTCCTTGTATTTGGATCAATAGAGGGAAGGCGCGACAAATGCTGCCGCACTTGTTCAAGGTAGGCTAAACTATCTTTTTGACGTCGCATTATAGTTGCCATTCTAAATTTATTGAAGCTCACATAAGATGCGTGAAATGATTAATAGTAAAGATAAACAATTTGAAGAACGTAAACTTCACACACCTGCCAAGGGCTGCCTTTTTTAGCTGCTTGCATCGATACAGCGAATCACCAAACTTTAGTAGACGAACATATTCTTTGGCAACTTGATCGATAAGATGACGTGCGGTATTTAATTGACCCAAAGCAAGTTTATAATGATCTTTATCATATAACACATTCATTAGATCGGCGTAGAAAGGGTGAATATCCTGGTTTTAAATTGAATGCTTCGTTAAATGGTTTAATATCGCGCCATAAATTTCGTAGCCATGAAGAATGTTTGTGTTGCAGGATTCTTGAAAATTGAAGCAAGAGAGTCAAACAACAAAATAATTCCTTTTACATCAAGCTTTGGAAACTCTTCCAAGATTGCTTTAAACTTTTCTTCGAAAGTATCTTGGGTAAACTTGACTTTACGCATATAAAAGTGCCTAATTCTTCCAATCTTGTAATTTTTATGAATGACAGTTGGGGTCTTTCGCTGCGTTTTCGAAAGAACAATATCTAAGAAATCACTGGCCGCCGGAACGGGTTGAATACGTTTAAAGTTGTAAAGAGCCATGATTGATTAAAAAACTTCAAACAACTTTTTTCTCGAGCCTAAGTAAATAAATAAATAGAATCAATAATTTTTAAGAATTTTTAATCTGGTTGGATAAAATTATAATCTAAAATTAGCCCCTTGGCGGATTCGAACCACCGATCTTCGCTTTACGAGAGCGACGCCTTACCACTGGGCCAAAGAGGCTGAAAAGTCATATAAGATTGCATTTTTATAAAATTTGTATAAAAATTATTACTATCCGTAATACTGCGGAATCCTCTCTGTAATTCTGTTATCGAAAAATTTATGAGTTATTTCTTGACAAGTACAATGGCATAATTATTTGAGTGAAATCGCTTTATATTTAATGGTAGTCTATTTAGATCTTGAATAATAGCATTTTCTGTACAGAAATAATTTGAATGCTCATATATTGTTTGGTACTATTTTCGAAGGCGGTTTATATGGAGATTCGAGAAAAATCAAAGTATATAGAGAAATCTATCAGGTTGATCTATCTGCGGAGCATTTCTTTATATCGAACCCACGAATATAAGCCAGATCCAAAGAGGGCAAGAATAATGCCAAGCCCATTCTTTTAGTTGGCATAGAGAAAATTATATTAGTAAAGTTAAAAACATGAAAACTAAGAATGAATGTAGACCAAACTCACCATGACGGAAATCGGATTTTGGAAGTACCAAGCAGCGAGACCAGTTTGGAAACAACTTTTAGCGGTACCAGAGATTGTGCTTGTTAACGGTGTTGTAAATTTAATTTGCAAAAACATCGCAATATTGATTACGAAGCCGCTTATCCCAGTAAATATCATTATAATCCAGAAGCCTACTTCATCTATGAAGTAGGCATCCAAATATATTTTTTCTAACTCTCCAGAAAATATAACCATAGGTAAAAGTAAAATAATTGAAAGTGTGGTATTATAGTGAAGAAGGCGCCTGACCAAAGGAACATTTATTAGAATGTTCGAATTTTGAAAAATTTTCAATTTTGCAAAACAAATTGACATACCATTGATTATTCTCTAATATCGGAAGTGTTTTTTTGACATAAATCCCGTATAATGCAACAAAGGCACTAGAAGTAACACCATAAATTATGCCCTGCCATGAGAAATTAATCTCACCATAGGACCCAATCACAAAGCCAAGGAAAACTACACCACAAGCTAACAAAGCAGGAAAAGATGTTTTTGCGCCAAGGAGAGTATAAGTAAAGATGATATTGAATATTATCGAAAGAGAACGAGCCACCTAAAGTTGAAAAGGTTGATTGAGCCTAAGGTCAAAAGTAGATGAAAGATAAAAAACTAAAATCTCCATCAAAAAATTTAGTACGAACCTGATAGAATGTAACCTCGACGAATTCAAGACACAAATTATTAAAGGCTATCATCATTACATAAATAAAGGTTAGGGGCATAACTTTGCGGGCAATTTTTAAATCGAACTCGAAAGGTGGTATAAGGGAAAAAGATTTGGATCTAAAAGAAAATTATACTGAAAATGATTTTCAAGATTCTCGACAACAATACAGTATAATTTAAATACCTTCGTCCAGCAGAGCCCCAAACCACAAGGATGACAAAAGCAACAACAAATTGAAACCATGTAACAAACAAAGGATAAGGAAAGCTGTATTCTGGACTACTCAAAATAAATTTATTCAAAAATACAACGGCTAAAGAAGCAGCCCAGTAGAAACCCACCACCGCTAATATAATGGTACCCGAGTGCTGCTTTTGCAGTTGCGCATACGCAGCTGCGGATGAAGCAGGTGGTGGAAGTAAGTTCTTTTCATCAGATTTCTCGTCAGGAGACACCATGGTAATTCCTCTCAAATGTACGAATTTCTTTTTTACTAAATAGAAACAGTAGAACTTTGATAGATGATTCGCCCGCGATCTATCCTTATGTTATTTATCAAAGGCTAACCCCAAAAGTTAGTTTGAAAGGGATATTAAAAAGCGGAACTTCTCTGACAGACTAGCTGTTGAGGGGAAAATAATTATTTACATGTTTAGTAGAATAATTCACCAAAAAACTTGGTCATGTGATATTTGATTGAATTCCGTGACTCAAATTTTTGCATTATTGGCTTTACCTTTCTGAAATGGTTCTCTTATTTCGAGAATGTTTTTCCAAAACCATTTCAACCGTACCCCGCCAATTTAGATTTCACACCAAAACTCATTTTTACCAAAGTCTTTTGAATAAAGAAAAATGCTCGTATAAAAAATCAGCAAAAGATCAAAAGTATATTTATCTTTCAGGTAAATATAGCACATTCGTTCAAAGTAGGAACCCGTATCTGTCAATCAATAAGTCCGAGACTTTTGAATTATCACAGAATTCCTCCCAAGATGACGCGTTTTCCCAATCTATGACTTCAGACAGTCATCGGTTAGCAGATTCAAGTAAGGGAAAAAGACTTGTAGGAGAAAATATTGGATATTTTGACCAAAACATTGATCGAAAACCCTTAGTCCAACTTAGAGGTAATCCCTTAGGATATGATCAAAACGCTTTGGCCTCTAAGTCTTCAGAAATTGAAGACAAAGCCCCATGGATTGAGGGTCACAAAGATCCAGTAATGGACATTTGGACTTGTTATAATAACTTAACGGACGAGGAATTAAAACAACTTGACCAAACAGAGATAATTCAAATGCTCACGACGCTTAAGAAGGAACTTCGGAGGCCGAATGTTAGCAAAATCATGATTAAAATCTATAACGATATTGAGTCAAGAGCAGGTCAAATACCAAATACCTGGGTCTGCAACATTATGTTGTCAATGTATGTGCAATTAAAAGATTTGGAATCTTGCAAGAAGCAATTCAACTACATGGAGGCCCTGGGTATTAGGGCAGATACAGTCACTTATAATACAATGATTTCTGCTCACGGAAGATTTGGAATGCTCGATGATGTTATTAGAATTTATGACTCAATGGTAGATAAAAATATAAAAAGAACCAAGAGAACTTATATGGCAATGATTGAAGCTTACACCATCAATACAATAAAAATCGGAAAAAAAGCATCAGTAGAGAAAGCAATGGAAATTTTTCAAAAGTTTGAGACTGATGGGTTAGGCTACGATGAAATAGCATTTAATGCCATTATTCAAATTAATGTAAAGGCACTAGCCCCCAATTTTAAACCAGCATTATTGTTGTTTGAAAAGATGAAGAGCACAGGAATTACACCAACAGTTACAACCTATAACATCCTAATAAGAGGCATGTCAAAATGTGGCGCAAAGGAGAAAGCCATGGAACTTTTTCATCAAATGAAAGATTACAATATAAAGCCAGATGGATACACTTTGGCAGCTGTTGATATTAAAAACTTGAATGCTTTGAAATTATTGAAACGAACCAATAGAGATATGACAGTTAATGATTATAACGGGTTGATATGTCAGGCTATCAGAGGCTCAGATTGGATCCAGGCTTTTAAAATTTTTCAAGATATGCGTGAGAATGGATACTCTGCTAATATCAAAACCTACACAATGCTCATCGAGGCTCATATAAAAAATCAAGATATCGAACAATCCATGGAATTGTATAAGGCCATGAGGGAGGAAGGCATAAAGCCAGATATCTATATCTATTCGGCCCTTATTAGAGCTGGTTTAATGATGAAAAGCTTGCATGGCGTCACGGAACTCATAGATTTGATGATAAAAGATGATGTCACACTAAATACCGTTACGTTGAACGAAATAATTCAGGTTGCTTCCCGGTTTGGTGATTTTGAATTAGTCGAAACAATTTACCGAAAAATGCAAGATAAAGGAGTCTTGGCAGACCTCATAACCTTCAAAATAATCCTTTATATCGGGGCACAACATCGAAGTGATGTCACTTTGAAAAAATATTTACGAGAAATGCGTGACAAATATCATCTAACTGAGAACAATGAAATCTATCAGGCCATTATTATCGGTTATTGTGGAGCCAAAAAAGGTTCAGATGCTGTACGTTGGTATTTACAAATGAAACAAAATTTTTTGGAACCAACCCGGCTTACTTTATCAGCATTAATAGAGATTTGCTCTAAAAACCTTGACACAGTCTTGGTATTGAAACTTTGGAATGAAATGTTGGAATTGAATCACAAACCTGATGGTCTGGATATACAAAATGTATTTCAAGTTATTGACAGAGCGACTTCTGCGTTAATCACTGAACAGTTGAAAGCCTTAGGACGTGGCGAAATCGTCAAACCGATAACTATCCATGAATCAGTAAACTCCCTTTCTATAGAAAATTCCAAAAGATCTTTTCAAGATGATCCTAGACGTCTTCATTATCAACAATCTAATGTAATGAAGCGCCAACTGCCGAGACTAGTGCATCATTATAAATCAACTCAGTCATCATATCCTCGGAGAAATCAGTCTAAAGAAATTTCTAATCATTACAATCACCCTCATTTAAGACCAATAAACAATATTAAGAATAAATACTTCGAGAAATTGTCACGAAATAGATATTAACAAGATTATCTTTGAAATTCCCCGGGATGCATGCACTTTCCTCTTTTGTTAGATTTTGGCGATTTTTATAGCCATTTGATAATCTCTTCATCAAAGGCAGTATTTCTGTGATATTTGTCAAATTTTTGCAGATAACCTTTTGCAGTTACGAATATATTACATAAATTCACCAATTGCTTTCTGTTTTTGATCTTTCATTTACTCGCATTTTAACGTGACAACAGTTGCCTAACTTTCCCAGATTTTAAAGTTCGCATAAATTTAGTCAAAAAATTTCAAGGATTAAACAGATTTAGGTAAAACTTATCTATTAAATAAAATCAAAAATTAATTGTTTTATTAAAACCAAAAAAAGCACATATTTTTATAAATGAAGTGTTTATAAGGAAAACACTTCTTATTATTATTGCAGTTGTTGTTATTATTGTTGTTATAATTGTTCAAAAATGGTTAAAAAAATGCCATAACACACACTGTTTAATATGTTAAAATGAAATCGAAAATTTTTAAATAATAATTATGTTGATGTTTTATTATAAAAAAAAAATTAATTAAAAATTTTAAATTTCACAACTGTGATTTTAATTGAATTATATATGTTGCCAAATATTTTAATAGATAGTTAAATTATAAAATAAATGATTACTATTGCTAAATTTTAATTGTAACTTATTAAATTGCTTGATAAATTTTTATTTTATTTGCATTAAATTTTCGTTAAACTTTATTATCAAAAACATATATTGTTATCAATTAAAATTCAAAGCCAAAAGTATTATTAAAATATAATAATTTTGTTATTATTATTGAAAATTTCAGAATATTTATAAATATAAATGCAATATGTCAATTAATTAATTATACACATATCAATTTAAATTTCAAGTAAAACTTAAGAAATTAAAAAAAAATAACACTAACTAAAACAAATTTTAATTGAATAAATTACAATTAGCAACAAATTAAATTTTTGTTTTTGTTTTTTTAAATTATTATAACAAAGTAAGGTCCTTTTACTATCTATTCTAGACATAACAAGACAATTATAAACGTAAATCATGCAGTTTTAATACTTAACCGGCCATTCGAATTAATTTTATTTATGTAAAATAATATATTCTTTATTTTATTATTTACTAATCAATAAAATAATTTAATTGTATATTTTAAAAAATTTTAAACCCAATTATTAATTTTTATTTACTTTAACAATAAAAAAGCAATTAATATAATTTTTTTTTTGCTTAATATTAAACAATTTAGTAGATTATTTTATGCTTAACAACTATAATTCAATCACCAATTATTATTATACAATTATAATTATTGTACATTAAATATAAATTACACTATTAATAATATAGAATTAGCCACTTAAATTAATCAAAACTACTTTATATTAGACAAAAAACAAATTTTGTGCTTTTATTTTGCTAATACAATAATTTAAATAATTTATATTTTTTATAATATAACTTATTTATAATTTTACTATTTTTAATTAATAAATTTTACAAGTTTTAAATACCTATTAAATAAGCAAATATGTTTTTACTTACAGTAAAAATTATTTTATAATTTATAATTTTATTATTTAAAAGATTAACATCAATATATTTTTGAATTTACTTATAAAATTAACAAAGTTTTTATATATATTAACAATCAGATTAATAACACTACTAATTTGTTTTTTTTTTAAAAAAAATTGGTCTTGTACTATTAAATCAAAATTTTTTTATAGTTAACAAAAAAACCAAAATTTTTAAAAAATTAATAAACTAAACAATTAATTAATTAATTAGAACTAAAACAATTAAAATTTTAAAAAATTTAATTTTAATTTAAAAATTATATTAAAAAACCAAAAAACAGTAACTTTAAAAGTTTTTTATTAGTATATAATTTTTATTAAATATTAATTTTTTATAATGTTTTAATAAAGTATTAATTATAATATAAAACTCAAAAATCTTATAAATAATTGTAATTTTACATATAATTAATCATCTAAATTAAACTAAATTAAAATTACAAAAGAAAACTTATTTAAAAATTTTAATGTTTTTTAATTACAAATTTTTTTTTAAATTTAATATTTAAAAAAAACTACTAATTTTATAATCAAAATCTTATTAAATAACAAAAATCTTTTCTTGTTCATTCCAAATTCTTAAAAAAGCTGTATTCAAAGAAAAAGTTTTTTGTTTTTTGTCATAAAGCTTTGTCTATTATTTATTATTTATTATTTATTATTTACTATTTAATTTAATACTTCTAAACCATTTATATTTGAATACAAAATTGCTGGTAACAGTAGTATTGAGACTATAAGAAAATTAATTAAAAGTATAAGTACTAAATAGTTAAAAGTAGTATATTATCAAAAAAGAAATATAAAAGTAAAGTTTTGGCTAATATTATTAATAGTTTTACCTCTTTCTCTTAAGAATTTGGTTTAAGTTTCAATTAAAAAATCTTTTGCTTTGAATATTGGTTTAGACAAAATTGTTAGGAAGTTATCTTAAAAAAAGTTTACAGTAATCAAAAAAATGTTTTCTAAAATCAATTGTTTTAAAAAAACATTTACTTTCCTAAAATTTGCTAAACTTATTAGAGCTATATTTATTTTTGAATCTAGTTTAGTACAGATAACTAATTTGACAAGAACTAAAAGCATTTCTGTAAATACTAATCTCAAAAAATCAGTAGTCTGTTTAGATTAAGCTATAATAATAAAAAAATATTAATTGAAACATTAGTTGAGATTATACATATTGTGTTATTTAAAGTTAATAAAATTGAGTTAATTAGAATACAATTAATAAGGCTGTAGCAGAAAGCTGTAATTGAATTTGTTTAATCAGATTATGTTAATTTGATTGTAGCTAAATAATTTATCTTGATTAAAAAAATACAATACATATAATTAGGACTAATATAAATAAAAAATTATAAAATATTGCTTTATGTATTATTAGTTAAAACTAATGCTCACAATATTTGAAATTTTATTGAATTTATAAATGAAAAAACTTGTATTATTGATTATTATCTAATTATATATACCCAATTCAGATGTGTAATTATTTGTTTCAAATTTGTTGAATTATTAAATACTATTATGAGAATTATGTTAATACTAAAAAATACCAATTTACATTAGTTTTGTTTAAGTTTAGCCAAGTACATAAAGTATAAAAAATTAGATTATATATTATTAAATTGTGCTATAATATTATTCAAGTAAAAAAACCAAACCAAAAACTATTGAAAAAACACAATTAAAACATAATAACATAAAAAAAATGTAATAATACAAAATAATACATAATAATACATAATAACTTAAAATAATACAAAATAATACACAATAACATAAAATAGCACAGAATAATTAACTATAATATAAGATAACTAGTTATAGTATAAAAAATAAAACAACAATAGTAATAATAAGTAATAGCTAGTAATAACAAATAATTAAAAGCAATCTTGTAAAACTAAAAAATATGTATAAAAACAAATAGTTTTAACAGAAAAAACAAACAAACAAACAAACAAACAGAAAAGAACCAATATTTTTCTACTTATATTATGTATTTTTTCAATTAATTTTATCTATATTTTGTGCTTATATTACTTTAAATAAAAAAATATTCAAAACCAAATTATTTATACATAATTTACAGATTTTTGTGTTTAAACTAAATCAATTATTTCTCTTACTTTTATTTTTAGCCAAATATTCTTAGTATAAAATGTCTTAAAATAGTAACAACTTAAACCAATTGCTCTTGATTACAGCAATTAATAATATTAATTTTTTTTTGTTATATTTTATTTTATTTTTTTTTACTTATTTTTTTATGAAGTAGTAATACTGTAAAATTAACTGTCTAAGAATAAACTTCATAATAGTTTGGTAAAAAAAAAAGCTTCTCTTAGGATTATATATTAATATTATTTTGATAGATTATCAAAAAGATAAAAAAACACTATTAGACTTTAGTAACTATACTTGATTAGCTCAAAGAAAATAGCTTATATATATCTAACTACAAACAATTAAACCATTTTTTTGTGCTTTATAACCAAAAAACTTTACAGATAAATTTATATCTATAGCAGACTTTTAAAAACTAATAATTCTAATATGCCTTACATATCTACAAAAATAAACTTCAAGCTTTCTATATCTAAACTCAGAGCATTAAATATTACTATTATATCTTATTAAGTTTACCCATAACAATAGATAAAAAAATCTTTCTTGGTAATTTATTTTATAGAGTTTTGTTAAAAACAGATAAAAGCAGATTGGCAGTCATTTATATTAAATATTTGGCTTTTGTTGCTTTTGGTGGCATCTTTTAAACAAAAATTGTTGATAAGTCTTTATTTTTTTCTTTTTTTATACATAATAGTTTTTTAAGTTTTAGCTTTTCTTTAGAAGTAAAGTTTTTTTTGCTTGTATTAAAAAAAATAAATAATAAATTTGTCAATCTTAAACACAATTTTGCTAGTCTTACAGAACAAGTTAACAAGCTGGCTAAGAGATTAAATGTACTTGAATTAGCAGTTTCTTAGCTTAGTTTTGGATGTTAATTATTGGTAATTTTTTTTTATAGAATCAAAAAACAAATATAGTAATAAGTAAAAATTTGAATATAGTCATTAGTAATAAGACTATTATGAAGACAGAATTTTTGGATTAATCAATTGTTTTTAAATTAAAGAAAAACACAGACAGTTTGTTAGTTATAATTTAGAACTTATTGGCCAAAATAAATAATAATAGTATGAATTTAGGCAATTTTTTTCAACAATAACTGATTTAGTTTGAAAAATTATAATATGTAATATTTAAGATATCAATATTTCTGCTAAACAGAAAGATATTGTTTATTGATATGTAAATTTAGGTAATTTAATTTTTATTATTACAAAAATTAAGTTGAAATCTAGTATTAAGTTATAGATTATAAATAAGTTTGATGATATTCATATTTTTACATCTAATTTGGACAAAAGTTTTTTTGGTACTAATATAATAATTATTATAAACAATTTTTTGGCTTATTATGTTTTAAAAATTAATAAAAATTTAAACAAGATCTTCTTAGTTTAATTTTTATTTAAAAATAAGCTCTTAGTAATAGTTTTAAGATTGTATAGTAGTGTTTTTACTAAGACTAGATTCAAACAAATATTGAAAATCAATTTTTTTATTTCTAAAACAGTTAATTTCAGTACTTTTGTGGTCTTAAATAGAGATTTCAATAAGAACAGATTCAAAAAGAATATGAATTTCAAATTTGTTTAGATCTAAATTTAGTCAATATATTTAATAAATATTTATTGGTTAAATCTTCTACTTAGAGCAATTTTAGAGATGTTAAAAAGATATTAGATTTTGTTTTTGTGAATAGAAACTTAGTATTTGTAATTACAAGCCATAAAATTAATATTGTGTCTGAATTTTTTAATACAAATTACAAAGTGGTTTTAATCTTAATTAGTTTGGATGGTTTTTTAGATACTTGTCTTAATAGTATTTATAAGCAAACCAATAAAAAATGTGGATAAGATCAAATAGATACAATTTAAAAAGTGTTTTTTTATTAAACTATTGGCAATATTGAGTGTGTTTGAGAAGACAAAAAATTGTGGTAATTTAGAAACAATATAAAAAGTGTTAAAAAAAATTATGATACAGTTTGCTAATATAGTATTTTTTAAATATTGGTATAGTAAATATAATTGCTTAAAAAACAAACAGTCATTAAGATTTTTTAAATTGGAGCTGCTTATTGTTAAAATTGTAAAGAAATTAAATTCAGAAAATCTTTTGAAATTTGGATATCTTGTTAAAACTTAGTTGATTGTTAATAATATTAAGACTTTTAAAATTACCAACATAATTTAAAATAATATAAGATTGATAAATATTATTAAATATTTGTTAGTAATTAGAAAAATATATCAGAAATTTAAGTATTATAAATCAAAGACATTTAAGAATATAGTTATTAAAAAGACAATTAAACAATATATAAATAATTTTTGCTTTAACAAAGAACAATTAATAAAGAATATTTTGGAATAGTTTTTTTACAAAGTTGTTTTGAAGTACTTAGTAGTTAAAAAAAATTAGTTATAAATTCTAATGAGATAAAATTTAAGGTTAATGAAATCATAGAAGAATAAACAAAAAAATAGTTTGTTTCTTAAAAATGCTTAATCTTTAAACTTGTCAATATATGCTTTTAAATTATGTAAATAATAGTGTTTTTTCTGATGTAATAGAGAAAATTAACATGAAAAAATTGGTTTTAATAGTTAATAGTTTGTCTAATAACAAGACTGCTAAGTTGTTAAAAATTTTAAATAAACTTTAAAAGTATTATAGTAATATAGTATTAAAGTGTTTTTTGAGTTTGTTAAATTTTTGTTTGGCTTCAAGTAATGTTTCAGTTTCTTAAAAGAGAACATGAGCTTTAATAATTTTCAAGTCTTATAAATGGAATAATGTTTTAATAAACATTCAGTTTATTGTATTAATTAAAATGGCTAAAAAAATTTTATCTAAAATTTTCTCTGATCAGATTTTTTTTGTATATAATAAATTTAGCATTTTTTGCAATAATAATTTTTCAGTAATAATTTTTTAGTATTAAAGAGTACTTTAACTTAGTCATTTATTTTTGCTATTAGATTAATTGTTAAAGATACTATGGAAAACAATAAGAAGTTTTGGTTAGTTTTACAAAATATGTGCAAGACTTATAATTTAGTTGGATAATATCATCTAAAAGTTAGTTTGTATTACATTAAGATATACAGTCAATTTATTAAGCTTTTTGGCAATATATATAAGGACAGAATTAATATAGTAATAATTGATTTTGGGCTTTTAAATAATTATAAGGTACATAATAAATTAAATTAAAGTAAAGTTTTTTCTTTGAAAGATTTTCTATAAATCTTTTTTGTGTAAAATCAAAAAACATAAACATTTGTGTAGATATTAAATTAATACTAGGTTTGTAATTAAGACTGGCAGAATTGAGAATGGTAAATAAATAACATTATTTTTTGTTGCTGATATCTTTGTTGATAATACAATTTGGATTAAAAATAATCAAACTTTCACACAATATATTTTGAATATTGTTAATAAGTTCTTTAGTATCAATAATATTTTAATTAATAATAAAAAAACAGTAGCTATTTTTATTAACCAAGATGTCAAAACTGCTTTACTAATGATTAGTAAATTGTCAATCTTAATTGCCAAAAAAGATGAATTAAATAAATACTTGGAAATTTTTTTATTAACTTAAGATTTTTTTTAAGTTTAATATAACTAAGACTTATGCTAATATTAAGTATTTTTTTAATGTGATATTAAAGAAAATAATTACAAATAAGCAGTTTTTTTATTTAGTGTCTGTTGTTTTACAATTTATAGTTAGTTATCAATTACAATTTAGTTTTGTTTTATTAAATATGTACTGTAAATAATGTTACAAATAATTAATTAAAGTGTTAAAACAAATAGTAAATCTGTAACTTAGTGCTTAATAGCTGGAAATGTTGATAATTTCTAAAGGTTTTGGAGCCTGAAAGTTTTGGTTGAGTTTTTTGTATAATGAACAGAGATTTAATTAATAGTTTTTTCTATGAATTTTTTTTTTTAGCATGGTAGTTAATTTATTCTGACAGTTATGTTTTTCTGGTAAGTTATCTTTAAATTTTTATTCTTATTCTTAGTATTACTCATAAAAATTAGAAATTATAATAATAAATAAAATAACCAATCAGAAATAGGCATATTAAAAAGAAGAATTCCAGAATTTTTCTTGAGAAATTGCAAGATTTCAGAATTCCAAAATTCCCCTTAAAAAATTGCAGAATTGCAGAATTCCAGGATTTTCCATAAAAAATTGAAAAATTTCAAGAAATTTTATATAATATGAATTATATATATATAGCAAAAGTATTAAAAGCAAAAAAAGTATTCAAAATTTAACTCAAACAGAACAGTAGCTAGCAATAACTACTTATCTTCTATTTTTCTTTTTAAAAAATAGTTTTCTATAATTTGAAGTGAAATCATATCAATATTAATAAAATATCTAATTACTATCCAATCCATATTATTGTTGCTTAATTAAAAATATTAATTACTTTTCTTATTATTAACATAAAATGTTAATAGAATTCAATACTTAATCATACTAGATTAATAGCTCTTAATTATGACTATTAACAGAATACTAATTTGTTATTTTCTTTTATTTTTTTATTTTTTTTTGTTTTATTTCTTTGTTGTTTACTAATTGATTAAAAAGATTAAGTATTAAGTATTTGATATTAAAAATAATCTGATAAAAAACCTAGAAACAAAAACAAAAATTTAAGGATAGTTTATCAGAAGTGCACAACTGCCAGAATAAACTGGCCATTATGCTAAAAAAAAAATTTACAGAAGAAACTATCAATTAAATTTTTGTCTATTATACAAAGAACTTAACCAAAACCTTTAGAAATTACCAACATTTTTAGCTATTGAGCACCAAGTTACAGGTTTGTTATTTGTTTCAACATTGTATATAATTACCTATAATATTAAGTTTTTTACCAGACTATTCTTGACATTAATTATTTAGTGCTTAATTTTTTTAATCAATTTAGTAAACAACAAAGAAACAAAACACAAAAAAATAAAAAAAAATAAAAAGAAATAAGAAAAAAAAATAAGAAATTAGTATTCTGTTAATAGTTGTAATCAAAAGCTATTGGTTCAGTATAGTTAAGTATTAGATTCTATTAATATGAAGTATTGTTAGTGTAAAAATAATTAATATTTTTAATTAAATGATAATAACATAAATTGGATAATAATTAGATATTTTATTAATATTAATGTAATTTTACTTTAAGTTATAGAAAACTATTTTTTAAAGAAAAAAATATTGTTGTTCTGAACTGAATTAAATATTTTTTCTGCTTTTAACACTTTTATTATATATATATAATTTATGTTATACAAGATTTTTGAAATTTTTCAATTTTTTTGAAAGAAATTCTGGAATTCTGGAATTCTGCAATTTTGGGATTCTTCAAAAAGAATCTTAGAATTTCTTTTTTTACTATGTCTATTTTATTTACTATTATAATTCCTAATTTTTATAAGTAACAATAAGATATAATAATCAGAAAAAATCTTAAGACTAAGGTTAATTTGCTATGAAACTTTTTCAATAAAGCTTTGTATTATTTTTTTTTGTATAGTTTGAAGCTTTTTAAGCAAATGCAATTTGAAAAAAAATTTGCTTTATTGGTTACTTTTTTTAATGTTTTAAGTATTTTTGGATATTTGTTTAAACACAAATTTTTGGATTTGCAAATTTTAAAGTGGTTTTCTTTGAATATTTTATAGTTTTTTGTTAAATTGTATGTTAGTTTAATAAACAATTTTTTGGTTAAAGTAGTAAAATTTTTTTTGAACAATAATTTATTCTTAATAATTAATTTATACAATATATTTTATAGTTTTAGTAAGTTTTTAATATTAGATATTTTAAAGAAAACTTTCTATTATAGTTTTGTTTATTTTTTAAAGTGGTTTAAAGTTGTATTTGGTAATAAACTTTTAAACAAAAAAAATATAATAAATTAGAAAATATTTTATTAATAAAAGAGATTAGATTTTAAGAGCTTTATGTCTTATTGGTTTGAATAACATCTAAGATTTTGTGTGATAAAAGTTTTTTAACAGTTAATTTTGCCAATATTAGTAAGTCATATGGCTTAAATATTTTGAAATCTAAAGAGTTTTTTGATATATAAAAGTGTTTACTTAAAGTTTGGTCTAGTTTTATTAAGATTTATACAGATGAATTTTTAAGATATGCTGTTAACTATTACAAAAATATGGCATTTTGACTTGTATATGCTTTCTAAATTTATTGATAAAAGATTTGCTAATCTGTATACATACTTAATAAAAACTATTATTACCAGAAAATTTTCACACTTTTCAATATAAAAATTACAACACATACAATGGAAATTAACATTAAAATCATGTGAAAAAGACCTATATTATTATACTTAATTAACAAAATCAGCTGGCAATCTGAAAATAAATGATTAGCAATCAATCTAATTACAACAAAAAAATATAACACAATCCAACAGTTTAATTAAGTTGGATACAAAAAAATCTTGGCAAACTAAAAAACACCAATAAAAATGAATAATTGATATATGTAATTAGATAACAACAGATTTTGTTATGCTTTAAAATTTTTATACATCTTTATTGGAACAATCTAACATTCTAAATTTACAATTAATAGTTAAAAATAGTTACCAAAAAATGTAATCAATTGATCTACTTCTGATTATATTAATCATAATTACAATTGGCATCATTGATTTATAATTAATGTTCTAGATTTAGCCATCTAAATCTGATCATCTAAAAATCACTAGCTTTGAGAAAAATAACATGTCAAGTAAGTTTATCATGAATTGATTAAATTAAAATATATAAATAATTGATGTATCTTAAATAGTTTTAATATAGTATATAGATCTGATGTAATTTAACTATATATATAGCCTCTTTGTTAGTTCAGAAAAGTATTAGTTTAATACTGAGCCAACTCTTCATTATAGTTTTATAGTAAGCAGTTAGTTCTTTCCTCTATCTTTCACTCTTTTTTTCCCTTTTTCTATGCTCTAAATATTTGTTATTACAATCTTAAGTATGCCTTTTTATATTTCTTATCACTATTTGAAATTATGTTGTTTATAATTTTTTACTTACTTGTTATCACTATTTCCAGTCATTCTATTACTTCTGATCTTTCAAATCATGTGTTATTATTATTTCACATTAAGTCTTGTTTTACCAAACAAGTTGTTAAATATAAAAATAAGTAATAAAGTATTACATTATTAGAAAGTAGTCTCAACAATAAAAAGTTTAAGCAAAATCTATTTCAGTTATGTTTGATTTTCATAATCTTTTTTATAATTCTTATAACTTTATTTTCAAAGTGGATATTTAAACACCACATCCTTTTAATGACTAATTGAAAAAATTTTGATTATGTATTTATTAAAGTAGTTGGTTTTATTTCTGTTATTAGTTGTGCTTCTAATACATATAAAGAGATGTGACTTTTCTTTCCTTTTTTAAATACCTAAGACTGGTTCTTACTCAAAAACAAATAATAATGACAATACTTTCTTTTACTTTTAATGACTTTATTATATATATCTTTTTACTTTTCCATTTATTGAAATAGTTCATACATTTATAATATACTATAGTTAGTAGCATAATCATGATAATGTGTGTTACCAGTTAAGCTAAAAAATGTTTACAAATATTGACAAAAATCTCTGATAATACTGTATATAGATAACTATTGGTAACAGTTAACAAAAAATTGTATAATAAAATGTATTTAAATATATTATATTTACTGTATAATAAGATAAAGCTATTAGACCATGTTTTTATTTGTACCAAAGATAATGGTATTTGCAAAAACATTTTAAATAAGACTTCTGAATAGTAGATTTTGTTGATAATTGTTTGCATTTTTTTTATTTCTGCTGTCTTAAGAACTTTTTTTATGTGTTTATTAGATATAAGCTTATATATAGTAGTTTGTAAAAGTTTTGTGTTTAAAAATTAGTGTGCAAAAGCTGTTGCAGTTTTTAATAAAAGAGGAAAAACTGTTTTTGCTGTTGTTAAATATATTTAAAGTTGTAACTTGTAAAATCTAGATATAGAATAAATATAAAAAAAATTAGACTGGTCAAAAATAATAGTTTAATATTAAGCTTGTCTTGTATTATAATAATTATGTTGTTAAATAAAATGATTCAATTACTTGGTATTATTGAGTTCTTTATAGTTAGTTTTGATAAGTGCAAATTGTGTTCTTTTTTTTCTGGTTTAAATAATAGTATATATATATATAAATATGTAATATTGCTTTGTTTGGCTTAAATAACTAGTTATATATAGTAAAAATATGAATTGTATTTAGTTTGAGCCACTTAGTTTGATTCTATATATTAGATAGCAGTTGGACTGTATTTATAAAAAAAAGATACTATTATTATGGATTAAAGTAATAAGCTAATAGATAATAAGGGAGAATAAAATTATAGAGTAATAGAATTAATCAAAAAAAATTTAATTTCAAAAAGCAAATTGAATAAGTATGAATTCAATGTGCGAAATCAGTTTCATAAAATATCTCAGTTACTATTTTTATTAAAAGATAACCAAAAAATCTGAAAGTAAAGAGATATTTTATACTGACAACAAATAATAACATATTAATATAATTTTATGCTTCATATTAACATTCTTAGAATTCAATATTAAATATCAGATATACTTTTCAGTCATGTTTTATTTAATAATTTTTAAATGTTACAATTATACAAATCAAAAAAAAGTAAGTAAATACCAACAAGTAATCTTTTATTTTAAGATGTTCAAATACTTAAAGATAAAAAAAGAAAATTTAGCAAAAAAAAAAGAATTGAGATAAAGTTGTTATTTTATTTATTTTATTTTTTTATTTTTACATACTTTTCTACAGTTAAAAGATTCATTACTTATATAACTATTAAAGTAGTTAATGACTAGATTAATAATTAGGTTAATAATTACTATTTAAAAATAAAGTGGCTAATTATATAACATTAGTAGCTAATACATATAATAACTACTAAAAAGTATGGGTTTCAATCATAATATTATTCTTTTCAAAGAAATTAAGTTTTGACAAAATCAAGCTATTCATAAAATAATCTATTTAAAAAGTTTTGTCTAGCTTAAAACTAGTTTATTGAAATTTTTTGTGGATAAGATATATAATACTTAAGGTAAAATAAGTTTTGTATTTAAGAGATCAAATTTTTATATAAGAGTTTTGGCTTTTTTAGCAATAGTCAAAACTTTTGAAACATTTAACTATATAATGTCCAAAATTTTTATCTGTATTTCTGAAGTTGTTTTCTTTATAAGCTTTATATTTTCTATGATTTTACCAAGATGATCATAGAGTTCTAATTGCCTTTTATATGACAAGTTTTTGTCTATGGGCAAGATTTCTTGAATTGTTTTTCTAATTATACTAAAAGATAAAAATATTACTGTTATTATGCTTTTTAGCAAATATTTATCTATTTTGCTACTAGTTTTTTTCTTTTAATAATGGTTTTTTTTGGTCTAATAACAATATGTGTTCTATTGTTATCTGTTATAGTGGTCTGTTTTTCAATAGTCAAAGTAGTAATTGAATAGTTTTTGATTCAATATTCATGAAAAGTATAAAAGACATTTTGAATGTTTTAATTTAGAAAATAATTGTTTATGTTGATTAAAAATATCTCTGTTTGTAAATAGTGTATTTATTTATATTTGATTTTTGCTGATTATTTGGGTTGGTATTATCACAACAAGTAACCAATCAGATTATTTGTGATATTTTTTGAGTTGTGTATTATAAACAGGGCAATTATTGAAAATTGTTTTATATTGATCTTGTAGAATATAAGAAATATTGTTCAAAATCTTGTTAATTATAAAGAGTTTTTTCTATTGATTAAAAAACTTATTACTATAGATATTGTTTTTGTTTAAGTAATATTCAAAACTAAGTTATCAACACTTAAAAAAAGTGTTTTATAGATTTTCTTTTTCTTAAGCTTTTCTTAAAACTGTTTTATCTTTTTAAAGGCAATTATTTGTGTTTTTATCAAGAAGTCAAGAATAGTACCAAGTCTTTTTTACAAAATGTTTTTGTAATTCTCTATTGTGATTTCTTTAAAAAATATTGTCTCAATGTTAATTTTTATTGGTAGAGTTGTCATTTGTCTATAGAGCAAATAAAAAGGTTTATAATTAATTATGTTATAATTTACAGTCTTATAAGCAAACAAGACTAAAAACAGCACTTTGTTTTATAAGTTTGTTTTTTTATTGGTTTTGGCTAATGTTTCACATAATATTCTGTTAAAACATTTTATTAGACTATTTGTTCAAAAATAATAAAAAAAGAGAATTTATAATATATTCCTATTTTTCTACAAAGTTTTTTAACCAATATACTAAGAAAAATTTTTTTTTTATTAGATAAAAGTTCTTTGAAACAGTTATAGTGGCAAATAATATCTTTATAAATAAAATTGGCTATAAAGACTGCTGTTTGGTTTGGAATAATTCTTGTTTTTACTCACTTTATAAGATAGTTGGTAACTGTAATAATATATCTGTTGTTATTAAAAGTTATTATTAAAGATTTAACAACATCTATACCAATTTTGTCAAATGATTAACTAATAAAAATTGAATAAATATTTTTTTGCAATTGGGGGGGTTTTTTTTTTGGCAGATATTACAGGTTTTGATATATTCAGCAATATTTTTTTCCAAGATAGGCCAATAATAGTAAGCTAAAGTTTTTTGAATTGTTTTTGTTTTTTTAAAGTGTCTAGCTAATAAATTAGTATGTATGTTATAAATCACAATTTCTCTTTTTTTAAATTTGATAACTCTTTGAAAACAGTCAGGATTTTTTCTATTTTTTTTGTATAACTGGTTCTGGCAGATCAAATAAAAATTTGATTGTTTGCACAAATATTCTTTTTGCTGTTAATTGTAGTCTGATGGGTATTGTTTTTTATCCAAAAATTTCATTAGTGCAAAATAGTTGTTTAAATCCATTATTGTGTTTGGTTAAGAAGAAGTTACTAATAATTAGATTGGTTTGGTTTGTGAAGATTGTATTATTATTGGGTGGTAAATCTAAAGAAAGTGTTGGTATTTTAATGATTTGCTCTTTTGTGATGTTAAATGTTATAATCAAATTCATTCAAGTGAAATATCCAGCAAGTTATTTATTTGTGTTCCAGTTTTTTTTTGTTGTACAGCCAAACCAAAGCTTGGTAATTTGTTACTACCAAAAATTTTACACCAAAGAAATATTAATCCCAGTAACTAGTAGCCCAAATTACTATTAAGCATTCCTGTTTAATAACAGAATAATTTTGTTCTGTTAATGAGAGTGTTCTACTTGCATATGCTATTGTATGTTTCTTGCTATCTTTATATTTTTGTAAAAAAATGGCACCAAGTCTATAACCAAATATATTAGTATAGAGAATAAAAAATTGATTCAGATCAGATTACATAAGAACAAGTTCTATAACCAATTTTTTTTTTAAAGTTTTAAATGCTTTTTGTTAATGTGTATCTTAGTAATAATTGACATTTTTTTTTAAATAACTGATTAAAAAAAAAAAAAATTTTGGAAAAATTTTTGAAGAATTTGCAATAATAGGAGGCCAATTCAAGAAAAAAGCATAGTTTATAAACATTTATTGATTGTTTAATGTTTTAAATTTTTTTAACTTTGGCTGGATCAGAAAAAATTTTATTTTTGTAATAAAATAACCAAGAAACTAGGTGGATTGTTATTCAAAAAAAGATTTGATAAAATTAATTTTAAGACCAATATTTCTAAGAAGATTAAAAATTTTTTGTAAATGTTCAAGATGTTTATTTCAAGTTTTTAAGTATACTATTATGTTGTTTAAATAAACCAGAACAAAGTTTTTTTTTACTAATTCAAATACTTTGTTTATTAAATATTAAAAGATGAGAAAAGCATTGATAAGACCAAAAAGCATAACTGTAAATTTGTAGATATCATACTTAATAATAAAAATTGTTTTTTTTTTGCTTTCTAAATCTATTTTTACTTGTCAAAATTCAGCAGTTAGATTAATAGTTTAAAAAAAAAAACATTATTGAATTGATTTAACATTGCATTAATTTTGAGAAATAAATATATGTTTTTTTTAATAATAATATATAATTAGCAGTAATTAATACAAAAATATAAGATTCTACTTTTTTTGGATACTATTATAACTGAAAAAGCCTATTCACTCTTGGTTTTTTGTATGAATTCAAGATTTTTTATTCAGTTTATTTCTTTTTTGATAAATTTATTATTATGTTAATTGAATTAATAAGACTTTAAATAAATGAGACAAGTTTTTTTAATAATAATAATATGTTGTATTACATAAGTATATCTAGGAATATTACTTTCTTTTAAGATAACTAAACTGTTTCTAACCAACAGATTTTCAATGTTTATTATTTTTTCTTCTGAGAAAAGTTTTTTTTGTTTTATAACTAGTAATTAGATCTTAAGCAGTTTATTTTTAAAAAATTTTTGTATTTTTTTTATCTTTTCTTTTGGTATTAAGTTAATTAGTTTCTAATCTTTGTAATAGATTAGGCAGAACTTGTATTTATTACTAGAGAAATACAATGGTTTATTGTATTAATATTAGGCACAAAAGCCATATTATTAATAATTATATTTGGCTTTTTTGTTAGGCTTCTGGTTAAAAGTTTTTTTAAATATGTTATAATAAAGCTAACAAATTATTTTGTTATTTACAATGATTCTTTTTTTGTTTGCTTTGATATTATTTAGTGATTTGTCATTGTTAGTAAAAATGATATAAGTAAATTCAGCAGTTTTTTTTGTTTTTTATTTTTTTTTTATCAGTTTTTTCATTATCTGATTTATCTGATTGTTTTTCTTCTGGGCTTTGTTTGAGTACTGAGAAAATTGTCTAATAGTAATATTTAACCACAATGAGTTTCTTATTATATCTAATAGTTAATTTACACAATTTATAATTAAGTAAGACTTTGGCTTTCTTAAGCTATTTATTATTAACAATAATGATATATTTTTTGGCTTTAAAAACTTCTATGTCAGTTTCAATGCTAATACTATTAATATAAACAAAAACAGCTTTGGCTATATCCAGATCTTTTTTTTGTTATCATATATATTAATCATTAATTGAGTAAAAAATTTATCAATTTTTCTTCCAATTGCTTCAAAAAAATATTTGGCTATAATATTAATAGATGATCTACTATCTAAAATTAGATTAATAAAGTAACTAATCACTTAAGTTTTGCAAATCAGAGGAATAACATTTTTATTATCAATAAGTTTAACTTAACAAGAACATTTTTTGGTCTTTTGTGTTTTTTTTTTGGAATTAAATATTTGTGAAGATCTTTTTAAACTGTGAATAAATTATTAATTGGTTAAAAATAATATATGTAAAAGTTTTCATGAGATTTTTGACAACAGAATAAGATTTAAATTTTTGTATTATCTTTGAAGATTTCAACTATAAAAAATTTTTAAAAACTTTATTCTTTGATGGCTTATTGTTATTAGCAGTAGAAATTAAGGCTTTATTAAAATCTGGAACAAAATCAATTTTGGCTTTTTTCTTTTTTCTTGTGAATTCAGAAGAATTAATAGCCAGTTTATCTATATTATGGTTATCATTATTTTTTTCTAATTGGCTTGTACTCTTATTCTTTGGAGATGCACTTACCAGTTTAAAAACTAATAAACAGTGGCTTCAATTAAAAGATCTTTTTTAAAGAAATTAATGTTGGCATAATTAAGTTTTTGATTAAGAGCATTATTGTTAATAGATCTGTTGTTTTAATTATCATTGTTTTTAAAAACTGAAGAAGACAAAGAAAAATTATTGCAATCTTTTGAAAAATATTCAGTTAATCCACAGTGATAACATATAGGTAGGTCATAATTTTATTGTCTTTGATAAAAAAATTGTTGAGATTAATTAAAACAAGATTTAAATTTAGGTTTTTGAGATTGTTAATTCTTTTTAATTGCTTGAATTAAGAACTTTAGTAATTAGACAAAATTGGTTATAAGTTTATCTATTAATTGTTTATTTGAATCTTAAGTTTGGGCAGCAAAAAAAGTAGTAGCCATTTAAAAAACAGAAACCAGAATAAGAGCAAAAGCAAAAACTGGAAGAGTAAATTTTAAATGCATTTTTTAGTTGTCTTCAATTTTTTGGGCAAGTTTGATAGCCATGTTTATTGTAGAATTGTTTTTTAGAGCCAAAAAAGACCAAAGAGCATATAAAAGATTAGTTCTTAATTTTTTATAAAGAAATAAATCTTTTGTTTTTCTGTTCAGTTTTTTTCAGAATTTATTTATTTAATTAATTTTCTTATTGTTTTGGCATATTTAGTTACAACTTTACTAAAGTCTTGAGTTTTTTTTTCTAATTCCATATACTATTTAGAAATCAAGATGAAAGTTCTAAATTTGTTTTTAAACCAAATAATAAAAGAAATATTTTTTTTTTAGTATTTGTTGATATCTATTTAATAATCCTTTGGAAGACACCAATATTAGTTTTTTGTGAGAACCAAATAAAAAAGTCTTAAAAATAGCCACCAATGATTTGAAATTTGTATTTTTCATTATATTAATTGACAATAGCAGCTTTTTCAAAATTATACAACTATTTAATTAAATTTTATGCATTACTTTTGAATAAAAATAGTAAGATGTTGTTATTTTTTCCCTAAAGCAGTTTGTATACTTTGGAAAATGGTTAGAATGTTTGCTTGTATGAAATTAATAGCTATTAATTTAAGAGTAGTTATTTGAATAAAAAAGTTTGATTTACTTAAGAAAAAATTAAAAATAAAAGTTGTTGAGTATAAAAGCTAATTAATATTGTTGTTTTTTTTTCAAAAACTTCTTTAAAATAAGTTTAATTAAAGAAATAAATTGTGTAAACAGTATAGATTTTAGCTAAATATTCATTTAGAAACCAGTTCCAAAAATTTTGGAATTGTTAACTGGATTGTTTTTTAACAGAAAAACAGATCAAACAAAAGAGCAGAAAATTGAGTTTAATAAAATCTAAGTTATTTCTGTTGTGTACTACAAAGTATTTTTTTAATTGTTATAACAAGTATAAATAATTACTCATACAATAAAGAACAAAATAAATTTTGACAATCTCACAAAAAACACCATTTTTATGTTACAGATTGAAATAATAAGCTAACAAATAACAAGAAAAAACAAAATTGTATAGTAATAGAATAGATAAAAAAAAATTCAATTTTAAGAAATAAATTAAATAAATATAGATTTAATATGTAAGATTAGTCTTATAAAATATCTTAGTTGCTATTTTTTTCAAAAAATAATCAAAAAATTTGAAAGTAGAGGAATAGTTTGTATTGTTAATAAATAATAACACACTGCTATAATTCTATGTCTTATGTTGGTGCTCTTAGAATTCAATATCAGATATTAGATATGCTTTTTAATCATATTTTATTCAATAATTTTCAAATATTACAATTACATGAATTAGATAAAAAAATGCCAACAAGTAATTTTTATCTCAAGATGTTCAGATACTTAAAAGTAGAAAAAAGAAAATAAATAATATAAGAAATATTAAAATAATAGTTGTTATTTTATTTCTTTTATTTCTTATATTCAATTATTAATTATTAATATTATTATAGCTAAAGAACTTATTGTTTATATAATTATTAAAAATAGTCAACAACCAGATCAATAACTAGGTTAATGATCAGATTAATATATGTAATAATTAATAAAAACTATGAGTTTTAATCATAACAATACTATTAGTAATTTTAAACACTATAGTGTTTATAACTTTGTTTTAATTGTAATTATAATAATAGAAAAAAAAATTTTTATTTAATTGTAACATAATTTTAATTAAAAATTATATAATTGTAAATATGTATTGTAAATATAAAATATTAATTAAAATATTTTTAATTTTAATTAAGAAATGTTATTTTTAAAAGAAGTTATTATTTTTAATAAATAAAATTATCTTAATATTAATATTTAATTTTTATAAAAGTTACAATATTAAAATTTTTAAAATTATTTTACATTTTATTTTTTTAATATAACATATTTTAAGAATTGATGCTTTGTGACTTGAATGGTGTTCCATTGCCATAACGGGCACGCTAAATGTGCTATTCATCTTGGAATACAAACTTGTGGTTTACAATATCATTATATGGCTTGAGTGTGGTCACTACTAAATATAAAGAACATTTGATTAAAGTAAGATACTCAATCATTCAACTTGGACGAGAATTAGAATACATCTTCTGAAAATTCTAAAACGAGAAAATTAGTGAATGAAACAATCGGTTGATGCATTAGACACACCAAGCCCCACTGGGTACGTAGTGGCTGTGAGAAATTCGTTGATATCCATTGTTTTGTAGGAAGAGCATAGGAAAAGTAATTTAGATAGGGTTCTTCTCTTGGTTCCCTAAATCGAAAAAGACTGTGTGGTAAGGTAGCGGAAATTATACTACGAGTCCAATATTAAATCAATCTCATTGTTACTAAAAGGAGGTGAAGCCTTTGAAACAATCGAGGGTTTGAATATGAAAGGGAGGCGACATAAAGATTGCACTTTTGTAAGTTGGGAGTGATGCCAGGTTCCCGAAGGGTCTTTTTTAATAACAATATTTTTCGTCCACTTTTCTACGAGCTCTAGAAAATGGAACCCTCTTTTTTCTGAATCAAATTTCCTTAATTTTAACAAATATCAAAAAACTAGAATATATCTATGTATGAATCTTGTGGCTAAATCTCCACTTTTTTCCATCGTAAAAATTCTCCTTGTTCTTTTCAATCTCTAATTCATTCTTTTTATAATCAAGAATGAAGGTTTTTAAAACCATCATTCGTGAAGTTACATCGTTTTTCCTAAGACTATTCACGCAATGATATAATTCGAAGTTAATTTCTTTGATGGCTTTGCCCCTTTTGAAATTTGGTAAGGCGAAGTTTTTGCAAGGAAGAACAAGAATGAGAACATGTCATATTAAACGAGCAAGAAAGTTTTCAAGCAACTTTGCTGGTTATGATTTATAGAACGCTTTATACTCTTGTACTTGATCAAGAATTTTTTAAACTTCGTTTTGGGCATTTTACTTGAGACGATAACCTCACCAGCTGCTTGAAAATTAAACTAAGCCAATTTTCTTAAGCCTTGCTGATTAAGATTCTGATAATAATAGAAAATTATTAATCTTTGAAAGCAAATTTTGGAATCGAGAAAATAGGTAACTCCAAAGGCAACTTTGGGAGAAGAATTATCAGTGATATTAAAATGGCAAAATCTTTAGAATGGGGTAAACTTTCAAATGTTTACGATTCTAGTGATCTTAAAATTCTTTCCCTCCCTACAGAGGGCAGGGTTCCAAGTTCTCGCCCTTTTTGGGCCATTTTTCTTATCGAATGGAATAAAATCGTGAGGCTTTTCAACTTCCGACTCTTTCGGTATTCTGCTCTTCTTCAGCCTTGCTGGTAAAAGCCTTCTTACAACCACCAAAAGAAATACTATTTTACTTTACTCCACAGTAATGTATATCCCAATATATTATTATTCCTTTTCTTTTTTCAATAAGGGTTACTTGTCAATTTTTCTTTTTTGTCCTGGTCGTAACCATTGTCGGGTCTGGTTAACAACTTGTCAGCATCTGTATCTTGTTTTTTCACTGCCTTCCCCAAAACTTGCCAAGCTATACCTTTTTATGCGAGTTTCTTGACTCTAAACTTGTTCCCGTTGTTTCCTCTTTCTGAAAGTTTGACACACCCCCAGATACACAGTACTCGTTTACTAGTTTTTTTCACTTCAAAAGGGTCCTAGCTAAAATATGGATGTAACCGGAGACGACGCCCCAAGCGAGTCTTTTCATACTATTCCGATTTATAATTTTGACGCATCGTCAGATAGTGACTCTGAAAGTTCTGAACGTTTTCGTGGTGGTCCAATAAACGAAAATATATTCGCTGCTACTCCATCCCTTGCGACGCCTATTATTACCTCAATTCCTAGTCACATTAGTGAAAACTCGAGTAATTTAATAGTCATGTCCCACGGGCAACTTCCTGCACCAGTGCGACCAATACGTTCTTCCACAATGCCACCACCTTTAGAACATCAGAGACGAAGCTCAGATTTGTCTTTGTTGGAAGAGTCTGTGCAAACAAGACAAAGTATTGACGAAGAGTTATTATTCGAAGAAGACGGAGAAAGCGAAGAGGAAGTTTATGACCCGCCGCCAACACACTTGATAACTAATCCACATACGCATTATGATACAAATCCTAACTTGAGCGAAGTCCCACAACGAATGGATGGCCATGGGTTAAGACCTTTGAACTTATTAGGGGGGGGAGGTGGCGGAGGTACTGGAAATATTTCGACATCCACGAACAATTTGGAGAAAGGTTTAATGCAGGCCGGTCCAAACTCTAATGGTGATTTTTAATTTTAAATTATTGGTTTGAGTAGAATATTAAATTGGAATTTTTCCTTTTGATTTTCTGTTTCTATTTAATCCCGATATTAATAGAACATTATTTCCCTCATATTCCTAGATTCTACACCACATGGATCTTTTGAACAATCAACAAAACGAGAAGTTGATTTGCATGGTCCACGTCGCTCAAAAGATACTGAACATCGTGCTTCAAGTGATTTGTTACCTTTAACGCTGGTCTCTAGTGGTCCCGGAACTGCAGCTGGTGGATTAACATTTTCGTCAAATTACGCCTATCTTTCACCCCCATACGGACCAGTCATTTCAAGGAATCAAATAATGTCACGTGTTTCTTGGTTCTCAACTCTTGTCCTTTTCAATCTGATTTACGCTGGTTATAAACTCATTCATCATAGCTCTACATCAAACTTTACCAAAGACAACAAATTAAACAATGTAGTTGATGATGGAAAGTCAAGTTTACTAAATTCAATTTTTTTGGTGATCATACCATTGGGATTTCTCCTCCTTTATATTTTCTTTGTCACTGTATGGACTTATGTGGATATTCGAAACAAGGATTATGATTCCACCTTTACTGTTCTGTACTATTCACCTCTGATGTTATTCTCGTTATTTTTCAAAGAAAAAAAACGTGTAGATGTTTCGGAATTTCATGAGGTGAATTATGGTGCAAAGTGGTGGCGATTGGGAACAAGCCGAGTACGTGAAGGCCTTGTTATGACATTTTATAGTTTACTTTTGATGGGTTTCGTTATATCTGACCTGGTGGGCAGCGCTTTTGATCAACCAAATGGGGAGGTGTCCCAAGTTTTCAAAGATTTCGTACCAGTGGCATTCATGTTGGTCGTTTTTTTCCTGGGATTTGTGCTATCGATTTGGGGTGTGGTGGAAGCTTTAGTTGGTGGCGGGGTACATGGGAGTGGCGAGGGAAGGAAACGTTTGGTCGGCGTATTACCGAGCGCATTCAAAAGAAAAGGTTATTAATGGGAGGGGATAGAGTAGGTCTTGTCTGGATTCTGACAGGTTTGGCTTTTCAGTTATTTGAAATTTATATTATTTATCGATTCGCATCACCAAATTTTTAACAGAAAACCAAGATGTTTTTTAATCTGAACAATCACAAATGATGAAAATAGGCGAGAACAGAGGGTGGGTTAGTTAGATTTTCAATATACGTAAGGTAGAAGGATTCCACAAAATTTTTGTAAATCTTTTTTACTTTTGCACTTTGTACAGAAGCGATAATCTAAATTAAAAGTATTATTCGATGTAAATTTGTCAGCACATCTGTGGACTCTGTAAGAGAGTTAAAATCACTATGACATTCAGTCGTGAAACGTAATAATATCACCCATAATGACAAATAATTTATATACTAATCTTTGTTCATTGAATTTATTTTACTAAAGTAAAAATTTTCTTGGTTCTTGCAGTACGGATATTTCAGAATTGTACACCCCTTGATTATTTTTAGTTAAGTGAGAATATTCTTTTATGGATGAATCTAAATGGAACACCCTGTTCTAGGAATTATCTCGGAAAATTAGTCCGGCTAGGGCCGGAAATTGCAGAATTTTATTTGATTGGTTATTAAAAAACGTGATACATAATAATTTTGATTGGGCGAAAAAGTAATAATCATATGTTTAATGTAATTTTTATCAATTACCTGACTATGTAAAACAATAAGTTGGATAAATGAATAAAAAATGTGTATTTTAACAAGTTGTGTTATTGATCAATTTTTGTTTGTTAAGTTGCTTTTTAAGAACAAGTTTTCTGTTTTAATTTTAAGATTATATGCTAATACTGTTTTGGCAATATATTTACTTTAAGCTAAAAAGATCAACTTTTTAATTACTAAAACTATTAATAAATCTTTTTTTGTGATCTTGAATAAAAACTTTAATAAGAATAGTTCTCAAAATTCTGCTAATTCTAAAAAATAAATTAACTTAAATTTAATTAATTCTTTGTTAAAGAGTCTAATTATCAAATCATTCATGTAAAAAAACTTTTAAAATACTAAAAAAATGATTGATTATGTGTTTTATTTTTTAATTTTTTTTTATTAAAGTTTAACAAGTAAGACCCAAAAGCTACTTAGAACAATACATCGAAGAATCGATTTAAACTAAGTGCTAATCATACATTTTCTACATGTAATTAGCCACTTAAACCAGTCAAGAACACACTATGCTAATACTACAGAAGAAAACTTATCCAAAGATGACATTTTTTGAATAACAGAAAACAAAGTTGCACTGCAAGAAACCAAACCAATTAGCCACTCAGCAGTTTTAAAGGGATTAGTTTTAACATCAACAGACTTATGCTCCCAAAGAGACATTAAATTGGAAAACACTTCATCATTCACAACAGGTGGAAGCTCTAAATTATCAGACATATCAATGTCCTTTATACAGCATTCTTTTTTTAAAGAAACCACTTTTCTCCCCAACTTACTAACAGTTCTACTAAAAAAACCCATATGCACCAAAACTTCATTGATCCTAAGACCAAGAACACTACTTAAAACCAAATCACTATTAATAAACTGTTCAAAAATTGTAACCAGAAAGCCAATAGACTTAACAATAGACTTAACCAAAACAGAAAGCTTAGTCAAATCAGATTCCAAAGAAGACAGTTGGAATAGCACTAAAGGATCACCAACAACAACTGGAGAAGAAACAAGAGATAACAAAGGTGGAAATCCAGAAAAGTCTAAAGGAGCAGAAGCCTTGGCATAAAACTTAAGACCAACAAAATGTGGTGTGAACACCTTGGGAAACTTGGGAGAAGAAGATAAAGAAACCTTACAGTCTGCAGCCAGATAGCCCAGTTCTTGACACTTGAAACAACACCGACAACCAGGAGTTTTTTATTAAATATGACATTTTCTCAATGTACTAGTTTTGACAACAACAGAGTCCAAATCAGCTTGGGAACCAAATGTGACCAAAGCAAACTGGAAACAACAACCAAACTCAAGAGAATAAGGGATAAAACATGTCTGACAACCAACTTGAGAAATCATATCACTGATTTCAAAAGCTGTGCATTCAGAAGAAAGATTGACCAACTTGGTTTTAAACTTATTATGAGACAAAATAGTCTCATTTTGATTTACCAAAGGAAGGATTCTAACACTATTCTTGTCCACCAAGACTGATCAATGATTCAAAGCAAACACAGCAGAGTCCAACTTTTTAAAATAAACCACCACATATTGCCAAACGCCAGCAAACTTCAGCACAACATGAGTAATATTACCAAACACACTGAAAGCTGTCTTAATGTCAGCAGCAGACACACCCAAGGGCACATCATGCTGTTACCAGTAGAATTTTAGCTATTAATTAGCATAAAATTATCTTTATAATTCCTATTATTAATTAATATATTAATATCAATTCAAATTATCACTTATTATTTAATCAATTTATCACATATCACGATTTAATTAATAATCCAATTAGTATAACAAAAAGTAAAATGATCAAATTACACAATACTCTGAACTTTGTAACATTCTAAAATTTGCCGAAATTTACAGAAATTTGCCAAAATTTATATGAAATTTGCCAAAATTTATAAAAATTCACCAAAATTATAAATAGTTTACTCAAATTAATCAATAGTTCAGTGAAATAACTTGTAGTTCATCAAAATATATCTTTAGTTTGCTGAAATTTGAGCAAAAAGAAAAAGTGCAAGTTCATAGACTAGTACTATAACAAATTGTATAAAAGAAGAACTTTTCTCTTCAAGAAAATATATCTTACTTTAGATTTATCACTTAGAACCATTCCTATACACACAAAAAAAAAATATCAAATAATTTGAAAAACCAAATTTTTTAATTATTGCATTTAAAAAATTTTCAAAACCCAACTAACATTTTGAAATTAATTAGCTACCAATTTTAGTAAACTATTAGTAACTCCAGGCCTGGATAGAAAACGTTTTTCTTGACAGAATTCTATTTCTTTTACATTTCTTTTATTTTCTTTTATTTTTTTTTTATAATCATTAGGGTAGCCTACAGATAAGATTCTTATAGAAGAGTTGACTTTCACAACAAAGTAACTACACATTTTAATGAGCTTCCAGACAAGCAATTCTTGAAAAAGAGTTGATGTTTACTACAATGTAACTATACAAAATAACTGGCATAGAATTGGTTATTCCACTTATAAGCCCAGCAGTTCAAATTATAGGAGATAATTTGAAGATAAATTCAGTTACTGGAGGTTCAACTACATCTAGAAAACATGAATTTGCAACCAACAGACATTTACAACATTCAAGAAAAAAGACCAAAAATCTCCAGTAACAATGCAGTGCAACAGCAGTAGAAGGGAAACCAGACTCAGAAATTACCAAAGACTTGGCAATTTTGAGGGTGGCCAAATGTATAGAGCTTGTAAGCTCAACCAAGAATACAGTATCCAAAGACATTTGAGAAGCAAACTCCACACAAAACAGCTTCACATTGTTTTTTGATACTGACTTTGCACCCAAAAAACCATGTACTGACTGAAAAACAGCCTTAACATAAGCCAATTTAATCTTAAAAGTAGTACCAAGCACCAGAATGAAGACCACCCATCCAGCAAACCTTTAATGACTAGTAATAGTTTCTTAAGTACCACCAGAAATAGCACCAGAAACTAGAAAAAGAGATGATTTAGTTTCCATTTGATCAGCCCAGTTCCCAAGAACAGGTGATCCAACAGAAGGAAATTGTTTTACTTCTAAAACTGGTGATAATCTATCAGAAGACACCATATTTGGCAATACAGCCAGTGGTTGATCTAGACTTATTTTGAACAATATGCTGGATAATATTATGGAGATCTCATTTAAGATCTCATTGGGAACCACAAAGAGGTTCAGTATAACAATAGCAGAGGCAAGTGACTGCTCCCACTTTTCTGAACTTTTGGTTTTTTTGACCATTTTTTTAAAAAAGAGGTGTTAGCAGCACCAGATATAAAAACTATAGAAAAAAAGACCAGCTTGTTAATTGGTCTATTATTAAAAACTTTTGGGCTCTTAGTTAGAGTAGAGACAACACTGAAACTGATCCAAGTGTGTTTCTTCAAGGGAATTTTGATTGGTAAAAAACCAGCCAAAGATGAGGAAATTGTTTTAGTGGCTACTAAAAACAGCTTATCACAATTACTGGATAAAGAAAAGGCTTCTAAAATGTTTTGTCTAGTTGCTTTTACAACAGAAAGAGCACCTTTGGTTGAAATTTTATTAGATATTAGATACAGCTTTTTTACTTTTTGCTCTAATTATGATCATAAAATTAAAGAGACAAAAAGTTGATTTTTTTAAATTTTTTATATTGTTTTATTTTTATTAATTTTATTAATATAATAATTAAATAAAATGTTTTAGAGATTAATAATTATTTCAATACTAATTACTAAACTGTTTTTTTTTTAAATAATTTGCTGAATATATAGTTGATTTTTTTTTTAAACAGATTAACAAAAACTATTAGAAGTTTAATTTCAAAAATATTAATAATTTAAGTAAAATTATTTCAAAGCTGTTATATTAATATGTATTCTAATAAATTTATCATTATAAATAAGTTTTTAAATATAAATACAATATAAAATATTATTTAAAAAATAGTTTGTTTTTTAATAAATAAAATATTTATTAAGTATTAATATAAAAAATTTAATAGTGCATTTATTAAAGTTTTTTTTTAGTTTTATAAATTTAAATTACTGGTTTTTAAGATTGATAAAACATTAAAAATAAAGTTAAATACCAAACTTAATTATTTGTTAAGCTATTAAACATTTGTTAATAATAATAATATATTAAAATTTTAGTTTTTATTAGATTTAAATATTAGTTTTAATAATATAAAATTTATTTTGTTCAATATAAAAAATTTTTAAAAAGCTAAGAATTTAAAAATTAAAGCTGCTATTAATAAATAAATAAAAAACTTTGAAATTAACAAAAGTTATATTATTAAAAATATATTAAAGTATTTTAAAGTATTTTTTTTAGAAAATAATTTTAAATTATTTAGTTATTAGAAAAAACTGGTTTTGAATTTTAAGAAAATTAAATTTAAGATAAATAAAATTATAAAAAGTTAAACTAAAAAAAAAAATTTAAAGCAAAATTTTTGATTTATAGTATTATTAATATTTATTTTTAATTTATGTTAATAAAGCTTTTTTTAAAGTTATAAATTTTATTAAATTTGATAAAATAAGAGATATAATCATAAATTTGCCAAATAAAAAAGCTGCAAAATTATTAAAAATCTCTAATAAACTTTGAAAATATTGTAATAATTCGATTTTAAAAATGTTTTTAAATTTTTATTTAGTATACAAATTAAATTTTTAATTTTAAAAAAAGACTTAAGTATTTATAGTTTTCAAATCATATAAATAAAAAAGAGTTTTAATTAATATTAGATTTATTGTCTTAATTAAAACTGCTTAAAAAATTCTTTCAAAGATTTTTTAATAAGATTTTATTAGCTTATAACAAATTTAATGTCTTATATAGAAATAATTTTTTTGTGTTAAAAAATATTTTAATTTAATTTCTGATTTTTATAGTTGATTTAGTAATAGAAAACATTTTAAAAAAATTATAAATTATGATTAATTTTACAAAATATGTACAAAGCTTATAATTTTGTTAATTGATATTATTTAAAAAATAATTTAATCAAAATAAAAATATATAATAAATTTATTAAGTTTTTAGACAGCATTTATAATAATAAAACTAACAGAGTAATAACAAATTTTAGTTTAATAAATAAATATATAATAGATTAAATTAAAATAAAATTTTTTTATTAAAATTTTTTACAATATTTTTTTATATAAAATTAAGAAACAAAAATATATATATAATTATTAAATTAATATTAAGTTTGTTATTAAAATTAGCAGAATTAAAGAATAAATTTATTTTATTTTATTTTTTATAGTTAATATATTTATTAATAACATAATTTAAATAAAAACAGCCAATTTATATTTTAATAGATTCTAAATAATATAAATAAATTCTTTTTATTAAATAATATTTTAATAAATAATAATAAAATTATGATAATTTTTATTAATTAAAAAATTAGTGTTTTTTTGTTAATTAGCAGTTTATTAATCTTAATAAAAAAAATAAGTTTTATAAGTATTTAGATATTTTATTATTATTAAATAGTCTATTTAAACTTAATATAATAAAAACATATTTAATTTTAAAGTTTTTTGCTAATATAATTTTGAAAAAAACTATTTTAGACAAATAATTCTTTTATTTAATCTTAGTAATATTGTAATTTATAGTTAGTTATAAGAAATAATTTAGTTTTATTTCTAAGCATATATGTAATAAGTAAAATATATTAATTAAAAAAGATTCAAAAACAAAATTTAAACTACCAAAAACTTTTAAATAAGACTATTTACTATTTTTTTTATATAACTTAAAAATTTTTAAACAAATACAAACAGAAAATAAGATTGTTTGGTTGTAATTTTTTTAAATACTAATAATATTTTTAGCTAATTTTTTAATTATAGATTTTTGGATTTACAGATTTTATATTAGTTTCTTAATTACTTACTATAGTTTTTTATTAAGTTAAAGATCAATTCTATGAACAATTTTTTGGCAAAAATTATAAAATTATTTTGGAATTATAACTTTTTTTTTATAAACAATATGTTTTTTATTGTTTTCAGAAAAAAATCACAAATTCGAAAATTTTTTTAAAAATAATAATAATAATTTTTTAAATAATACATATAGTTATATATATAATTATTAACTATAGTATATACATAATTATATAAATTATTTCAGTATTAAAAGAACAAAAATAGTAATAAATAAATTATTAAAAAAAAATATATTGTTATTATTATTTATTTTTAAATAAAAACCAATTTTAATATAAATTTTATAAAAAATAATAATTAAATCTTATAAAAGCACATAAAATACTATCATTAAAAATTAAAACTAATTTAATTAAAATACAACCAAATTTTTTTTTTAAAGTTTAATGAGTATAGTCCAATTATTGCTTAAAACTTTGAAACAAACTAAGTGTTTTAAATTAAGTATAGTTTATACATTTTTTATATATAATTAGCTACTTAAATCAGTTTAGACTATACTATATTGTTATAGTAAAAATAAACTTACCCAAAACCAACATTTTTTGAATTATATCAAATAATCTAATACTATAAAAAATTAATTCAACCAGCTATTTAGCTGTTTTTAAAGGATTAGTTTTAATATTATTGAGCTTATGTATTCAAAGAAACATTAAATTAAAAATATATCATTATTAATACAAACTACAGAATCTAAATTACCAGTTATATTAACATTATATATATAATATTTTTTTTTAATAAAACTATTTTCTTCTTTAACTTACCAACAACTTTGTTAAAAAAACTCAGATAAATCTTAAGTTTATTAACTTTAAGACTAAAAACACTGCTTAAAACCAAATTATTATTAATAAACTGTTTAAATATAATAACCAAAAAGCCAATAGACTTGACAATTGATCTGACTAGTACAGAAAGTTTGGCCAGATCAGATTCTAAAGAAGACAATTAAGACAATACTAAAAAATTACCAACAATAACAGAAGAAAAAATAGGAGTTGTTAGAGATAAAAACTCAAAGAAGCTCAAAAGAACAGAAATTTTGGCATAAAATTTAGAGCTAATAAAATAAAGTATAAATACCTTAGAAGTTTTAAAAAGAGAAGATAAAAACACTTTATAATCCACAGTCAGATGGTCTATTTTTTAATATCTAAAACAATGCCAACAACCAGAAGTTTTCTACTAAATATAGCACTTTTTTAATGTACTAGTTTTAACTACAGTCATATTCAAATCCATTTGAAATCCAAATATAACCAGAACAAACTGAAAATAATGACCAAAATTAGAAAAACAAGAAATAAAACATGTCTAACCATTAATTTGAAAAATTATATTACTGATTTTAAAAACAGTACAATCAGAAAAAAAATTAATTAACTTGGTCTTAAACCTATTATGAGACAAAATACTCTTATTTTAATTCATTAAAAAAAAAATCCTAATACTATTTTTATTCACCAAAACTGATCAATAATTTAAAATAAATATAACAAAGTTCAGTTTCTCAAAATAAACAAATACATATTGCCAAATACTAACAGGCTTTAATACTATACAGACAATCTTACCAAATACACTAAAAGCTATTTTAATATCAGCAGCAGACACATTTAAAGGCATATTATACAGTACAACAGCAGTAAAAAAGGAACCAAATTCAGAAATTACTAAAGATTTAATAATTTTAAGAGTAATTAAATAAACAGAACTTGCAGGCTCAAGTAAAAAGACAGCTTTTAAAAACTCTTAAGAAGCAAACTCTATGCAAAAGAACTTTATATTGTCTTTTAATACTGATTTTGTATTTAAAAAACCATGTACAAACTAAAAAACAGTCTTAACATAAGCCAATTTGATCTTAAAAATAGCATAAAGCATCAAAATAGAGGCCATTCATTCAGCAAATCTTTGATAATTAAAAATAGTTTTCTAAATACCATTTATAACAGCACTAAAAACCAGCAAAAAGAATGATTCAGTTTTTATTTGGTTAGTTCAATTCTTAAGAACAGATAACTTTACAGAAAATAGTTGTTTTGTTTTTAAAATTAGTAATAATCTACTAAAGAATATCATATTTAACAATAGAGTTAGTAGTTAATTTTGGTCTATCTTAGATAATACAACAGAGATTTTATTAAAAATCACAAAAAAATTTGATGTAATAATAGCAAAAGTAAGCAACTGTCTTCACTTTTTTGAATCTTTGGTCTTTTTAATCATATTTTTTAAAAAGATAATATTAATAATATTAAAATTAAAAGCTATAGAAAAAAAGACCAGCTTGTTAATTAATCTATTATTAAAAACTTTTAGGCTCTTAAATAAAATGAAGACAACACTAAAATTAATCTAAGTATGTTTTTTTGAGAGGATTTTAATTAATAAAAAACCAGTCAAAAATGAGGAAAATACTTTAATAGTTATTAAAAACAGCTTTTCATGATTATTAGATAAAAAAAAAACTTCTAAAACATTCTGTTTAGCTGTTTTTACAACAGAAAAAGTTTTTTTGGTTGAAATTTTATTAGATATTTCAAGAAAAATATTAGGTACAGCTTTTTTATTCTTTATTTTGGTTATAATTATGAATTTTTTTAAATAATTATTAAAAATATATGATATTTAAAAATCTAGTTTTGAAAACAAAATAAAAAAATTATTAAAAAATTTATAAAAAAAACATAATTAAAATATTTAATTAATTTAATTATTATTGTTAAGATCATATTTTTAACAATATAATATTTTTTATTACTTATTTAATATTATAATAAAAACAAAATTAAATAATAAAACCAATAATTTATTTAATAAAATAAGATAATATAAAATATTAATAATATGTATTTAAAAATTAAAAAATAATTGGGAATTTAAAATACTAATACTAAACATATAATAAATTTAAAATATTAATAAGAAGTATTTAAAGCTTTTTTTTTAAAAAAAAAGATATGAAAAAAATAATTAACTATTTATTATAAAATTATAAAAAAAGTTAGCTTAATATAAAATTAATGCTTTTTTAAATTAATTAAATTAATTATAAACTTATCTAATATGTTATTTTTCTAAAAATTAATAATTTAAATAATTAGATTTAAATAACTAAATTTATAATTATAATCAATATAATTAGATATAAATTAATTAATTATATTTTTTGGTAATTATTTTTAAATAATAATTACAGATTTAAAATATTAAACTACATAAATAAGAATATATAAGAATTTAAAAGTATAATAAAGTTTATTATTATTAAATTATATATGTTAATTCTTAATTTTTATTAATATTTTTTAATTTGTTAAGATTTTTTTGTTTTTAATTTAATTAAATAATTGAATTATATTTTTTTGTTACTATTAAATTAATTATTAATCTTTTGTTTTCTATTTACCAGCTAATTTTGTTAATTAAACATATAATATAAATTTTATCATAAATATTAAAATAAATAATATAATTTTATTTATTTTGGCAAAATTACAAATAATTATACTGGTTTTAAAATATGTTTTTATTTTTGTTACTATTATAATATATTTTAACAATTTAAATATATTAAACTTTTGTTATTTTAAGTTTGGCTTAATTTATTTAAGTTTTTACAACTGTTATTAATTAAAAAAACAATATGTTACAAATATTATTAAAAATAAAGATCTAAATATTATTTAATCAAAAGTTAAATACTATTTTTTTATTATTAACATTTAACGAGCAAAGTCCAAACACTGCCTAGTGCAATACATCATACAAATAATCTAAACTAGATGTGAATCATGCATTATCTACATGTGACCAGCCACTCGGACCAATCAAGACAACACTAAGCACCTATATGAACAGAAACCTCATTTCCTATCCCTGAAAAAAACAAACAAGACTTACGGAATCCAAAACCAACACCAATCACCTTAGCAACACCCAGCAGCCGAGTCACACCAAATGACAGCCCTAAAGAAAGCCCAGAAATCGAGACAGGAACTGACCCATCACACAAAATAAGCCCATTCTTTTCCATAAAAGCACAGTGCTTGGCACAAACCAATCAAATGTCTTCCCAAAAAGCCAAGTTAAACTCACACACAAAGGCCACAATGTTCTGACCTGCTATCCTGGAATTCTTGAAGACAAAAACAGACTCATGAAACCAATCCTTGAAAACAAAACCTTTGTATAGAGCAGTACTAACTGAAATGTCAGATACACAAGTAGACATTAGCTGCAAGACACCTGAAGAAAAATGAGCCAAACTGGAGCACACACCCCAAACTACTGCATGAGTGTCCAACAACTGAGCATGACCATTGGCATTAAATGAACAAGAAAACACATGGTCTGAGACCTCAACATCACCGCAAAACAAACACATTACACTGGAGTATCACTTATCATAAAGCTGCTTACACATGGCAACAGGGAGCCGATGGTACAATGCCTTCATAAAGTAAGTCTGGAAACCAGCAGTTCGCTTGCTAGTGAAGCCAGCAGCCATGTGAGAATCCAGATGCCAAACCAGCGACGACCTAAAACAATCAATATCTGTATGCAGACTATCCACCACCACCCCCATACCACAACTGATTTCCCAATGTGCACAATAAACTGACCAAAAAATGTCCCGAATGAAATGTCTAGAATTACCAAAAATGGCTGCTCCTCCACTCCTAAGATAGCATTCATCAACAGAATGGGGCAGATGCCAACCAGAGAGAGCTGCAGCCCTGGCCAACTTATTAGCTCGTTCATTGCCTAAAACCTTTGAGTGTCTTTTTACTTTACACCAATTAACATTTAAATTCTTACGATGAATAACATTAACAATATGGTGGCATTCAATCCAACACCAATTCCTAAAATCTGGGCAAACCAATTTCATTTCCAACCTGCAAGCATTCAAAGCAGCCTAACTGTTCGAGAACAAGTTGACCGAATAAGAAGAAGGGATGCACTCAAGCGCCAGAGCAATAGCCTGCAGTTCCATCAAGGTAGAAAACATCAAACCGAATACCCCCACACCCAAACCCATACCAATGTCCTCAAAGAAAACAGCAGCCCCAGCTTTCATATCAACAGTCTCCAAATCACTTAGAGATCCATCTGTGTAAATGGAAAAATGACCAACATTAGAATTGAGTAAACCGGTACCAATGATGCCAAATTCATGAGACTGAAGAACATCCGAAGAGCCGTGATCAGCCAAAAGTGTGGAGCAGACAGAAAGAGAAGACATGCCACTAAGAAAACAAACTGACAGCTCAAACCAGACAGGAACCGGACCACGTGGGTCTAACCACTTCCACCGTTTGATGGTCTTCCACTCAAAAACAGTCCCATTTTGGTTCTGTAGCTGGTCTACAAAAACAACCCCATAATGCCGAAGTGAAAAAACACTCTTGACATAATTTGATTCACCAAGAACAAGAGACATAGGAGTTCCACCCTGATGACGAAAAGCACTAGTTAGAGAGCCACCTAATGACAAATCACATCCAGAGAAAATATGCACCACACTCACCAGAAAATTGTTTAGAGAATTAACTTTGACATGAACCGGACACTGCAATGGATGTAGCAGGCACCAGCAGAGGACCTGCAGATCATGTGACTGGTGAAAAAATAGATGCCCCAAAATCCCAACAGAGTTTGCAAAAGAAACAACCGAAGCCAACTTGCTCTTAGCTTGAACTTGCTCAAAAGTCTTCAAACCATACAGAGAGAGATGATGAATTGTATCATTGGGGAAATCACATGGCAGACCAGACTTAAATCTCAAGCCCTTACGAATTAAAGTGTCCCACTTTTTACAAGAACTAATAGGAATGTAACTGAACTGTGTTCTATATCTAATGATAAAAAAGAGGACCGCCAAAACCAAATATGAAAGTTGCTTATCAGATACTGCCTTTTTCAGGACTAAATTAGAAAAAAACCAGACATCAGAATGTGTCTTAGCCAAACTAGGCTTCAAAAGACCCTCAGTTGACAAATAAATCCCCAAATATCGATGTGATTCCCCCTTCTTGGCAATAGAAATAAGTGACCTGCTGATCAGCAAAAAGGAAGCCGTACCATCACAATTGATAGGAATGGCAACAGTCTTATCATTATTAATTGAGATGTCATTGATATTGAAAAATTCACTAGCAATGTTGAGAATGTGTTGTGTGGTACTTTGATTGCTGCCAACCTATATAGTATTATCAACAAAGGCATCTGCTGCAAAAAATGAAGATACACTAGCCCAAGACTCAGCATAACCACATCCAGAAATAAAATGAGAATTCAATCTATAGCCACACCCATCCGCCTGTCTCTTAACTTTACACAAAAGGGGATTATAAAATATGCACCAGAGGAGTAGTGAGAACACCTCCCCCTGGTCCAAGCCATCATGCACCACGTACCCATCCGTCAAACCAAAATTTGTCATAACTCTGTTAATGCAACTACTGTAGATACCACCAAAGAACCTAATAAACCTGCTACACATCTTTATCCTAACCAAACTGTCCTAAAGGTGTTCCCACCCAACAGAATCATAAGCCTTTTACATGTCTTGCAAGACCAACCAGAGTTCACGATTTTTCTCCAAAGCATTCTCAATAACTGAACCAATGGCAAAAATAAGAGACTGTGTTGTCATACCCTTTAATACCGAAAAATTGTTCCCACGCAGAACATCAAAAGTACTACAAGCCAATGAGATCCTATCTGAAAGAATCTTGGAAAGAATCTTGTGGGCAGTTTCAATCAAGACAATAGATCGGGTGTTCATAAAAACCTCTTCCCACTCATATGGCTTAGAGATCATTGAGACCCAGGCTTCCTTCCAAGCACTAGGTATTGACTCACAAATCAAACAAGAATTTAAAAGCACCAAAAACATGTCCAAAATTGATCTGTCACAGTGTTTCTAGAGCTCGTTTGAAATCCCAGAAAGACCAGCAATCTTGTTCTCAGGCAGACCAAAAACCACACTGAACAACTCATTGAAACCAACAGGACACATTACACCAGAAAATGCACCATCAAAAACATACTCCAAAGGCTTGTACTAGCGAGACCAAATATCGAAGATATCTGGCACCACTTTGCGCTTCCTGGTCCAGTCTTCTATGATCCCATCCACCCTAGCCTTGACTGAGCTGGGCTCCAAAATCAACTCGTCACTCACAACCAAATGATCCAGTACCACTTTGCGAAAGGGATGCTCCAAAACACTCCTAATAGTGTGACCCTTGTCTGATTCAAAACTTTCTATTTTTCTATCAATAGCCACCCTAATATGGGATTCCTCAGCACGTTTGAATTCCAGCAACTTAGTAGAGCAGTAAGACTTTCTTGCTTTAGCCAGAGCCAAGCGAATCCTGTCAAAACTGGAGTTTGAAAGAAATAAAGACTTTACCACCAAAGCACCATTGACATTAAGCTTCTCTCATGTATTCAACAATGACGCAAATTCCACACTAGACAACAAATGAAACACCTTAACCAGCTTGGATACCAGCAACTCAAGCTTGTGAAACCTAGAAGAACTCTTGGTAAAAACCTCATCATGACCCTTAAACCATTTCTTTTTGAATGTCCCAACTGCTGAGAGAACCATTACTTTGTGTACAATGTCCCACATAGCATCTAAATCTGAAGATTTTGCAGAGGCAGTGAAATCACTCGAGAACATTAGGCCATTGGCCAACATAGCATCCTTAAAATTGTTCCCACCCTTTCTCACCAGCATTCCTGAAATTGAACTTCCAACAATCTTTATTAGCTTGCTTGTGTATCAAATTCAGCTGAGAGTCAAGCAAGCCACCTAAACCCACAGAAACAGAAACAGCCTTATGATCAGTATCAAAAAAATCCTCAATCCCAGTCACTCCATGATCCACTACAGCATTGACCAAGCTCGAAGAGACAAACATATAGTCAATAGTCTTGACAACACCATAAGAGTTATCTCATGTCGGCGTCTTCACAAGCACACTTCCACCCAAGGCATTAACCAGACCCAGATCAAAGCACTTTTTGAAACTGGCACTCTTACGAACGCCATCCTCATTGAAGTTGCCACCCAAGACCACAAAAGAAGATTCATTTACCGTCTTAGCAATCAAAAAATTGATGTCACCAGCCTGTGAGAATCAGACACTTGAAGAGGCACCAGCATAGAGACCCAAAACAGAAACCAAAAGTTTATTTTTGAAGAGAAGTTTGATGGAGAGAAGCCAGCCGGGCACTTCAGAAACCTTGAAAACATGCCTTGCCAAAGAAGAATTCATGACAATTAACACCCCAGCACCCAAAGAACCAGAATCCAGACCAGAAGTAAAAACCCGAACACCATCAAATTTGTTGGCCAACCACAGATGAACTTTTCTTTTAAGCTTTAACTCAGTAAAAATAGAAACTAAATTACCCATATTTCTATGCCAATGAATGACATCATCTTGCTTCACAGGATTGTTCAACCCATGAACATTACACGTAGCAATTTTTCACACCAGACCATTCATTGAGAAAGAGGTAAAGAAAGAGCACCACCTGCCAAAGCCAAACCATCCAAGCACGCCAATAGGCTCATGACTGAAGCAAAGAGACCTTCCAACATGTTTTCCAATTTCACAACCTCAGGTGAGGCAGTTGAACCTGTAACGGCAGCAGTCTTGTCACTAGTGGCATCATCCAAACCCACTCTCATCACTATATCCTCCCCTTAATTCTGTGATGGGGGGGTCACCAGCAGTTGACATCCAGGGCTAGGCTGGAAAACTGCCAACACGAATGAGTCCAACCTCTTAGCCAACTTACCAATTTGTCCCACAAGGCTGACAAGACTGCTCTCAATATTCTTCAAATGGTCTTTCAATTCACCACTAACAGTCAAGAAAGGTTTACCATAAAATACGAAACCAGATTGAGCTGAACCACTAAATGACGCTAATGGAAGTGGTTTACCAACCACAGAGGCCCAGGTTTTTCCACCAAAAGCCAAAGGGTGGGAAACGGGAGCAGATTTTTTTTCATATATCTTAGCCAGACGGAGCTGATCTTGAGCTGAAAGAAGAGCTCTCTTGCTCCTAGGACTTGAGGATGCACCAGCAGTACGACAAGTGAGAGAAGTATGACCGGAATTTCTGCAAATTGAGCACAGTGCAGTGGTCAAATGAGACCAACGGAGACCAACGTCTTTTATAACAGGAGTGTTTGCCATTGTCTAAATAAGGCTACCCTCAGAATCAAAGCACACAGTGGCACAGTATGCCCAGACATAACTGACAGAGCTGCGTTCAATAACACATGTTTTCCCACCAACTGAACCAATAAAGTCCCAAAGATCATGAGTGGTGGTGTCTATAGGGAAAGTGTAAAGCAAAGTCCTAAACTCATCTCTGGCATCCCACATTTGTTTGTTAATATCGGCCCGGGCCACATGCACTGCATCTTTCCCAATAAGAACAGACTACTTAGCTGCCAAGAGATCAGCCTAAATTTGATCTTCTAATTCAATAATCGCCTTTTGTCATAGACTCACCAACTGTATTTTGATCAACTTAATAAGTCCAAATTCAGAAATGGCTGCATGCACTGCCTTGATGGAAGTTTCCACAGGAATTTCTTTCAACACAATTGCCCGATTCATATGATTGTTGATGGGGCACTTAAGATTGGTGTTTACCATAACACTACAATCATTTGCCAATTAAGCAGCTGCCATCATCACCTTTTTGAAAGTGAAAGATGTCTGGATAATTCCACCAAATTTTGAGGGAGCAGAGACCCCCCCAAAACCATTCACACCTGAAAAATTTTTTTTGACAAAGTTCAATTTTTCCTGAGATGATTTCCCAGCAACAGCCACGAGATTAATATCCAAAGCAAAAAATTTGCGAACAGACACTTGAATAGACAGTTTAATAGGTAAAAGGGGTGGGAAAAGGAATGAACTGTCTAACACGTCATCTTCTGCATTGACAGTACCATAATCAATCACACCCAGAGGCTTTCTTAATATCTTCTTGGTCTTTACACACAAACTTTTAGGCATTTGATTAGGATCCTCTCCTGTAAAAGCACCATTCTCACCATAGACAACACTGGTTTCCTCAACCAAGCACTCCTCCTCCATGTCAATACTCTCAACTCTTCTGCTTTTACTGAAGTAAAAAGATTGGAAAGCATGTTGGAAGGACTTTTTGCCTCAGTTCTAAGTCTTACAGCGAGATTTAATGGTTCGATTTTGGCTGGCAATGCATCTCCCAAATCTCTTTCTCAATGACCAGTCTAGTTTGGAAGATTGCCACATGCAATGTTAGGGGTATAAATAATTCTACAAAACAGAATAATGTAATATGTTGGCATAAAGAGATGAACAATTTGATTTCTGTTGTTATTGAGACTAAGTTGAAGGGCAAGATCCACCCATGGATTATGAATAAATTTGATGGTGTTTGGGTTTTCACCTCTGGTTTGGACTTTGGTCATTTGGGTTCTGGTGTGGTGATTATCATGGACATTTCTTTGGTAAAACATGTATGTAAGGTTTCCAAGATTCCTGGTTGTCTCCTTTCTCTCAAATTACTCTTCAAGAATAATCTTTCTGTGTTAATTTTGGGACTCTATGCTGGTGTGTTATCGGTGGTTTGGTTCTCTTAGGCTGGTGAAATCAACTTTCTCATTACAAAGGCAGTAAACGAGTCCTTCTTTGTTATTTTGGGTGGTGATTTTAACAAAGATGGGTTCTAAAAGTGTGCTAGCTTCAAGAAATGCTTTGATTTGGATTTAGTTGATTTTTTAGGGGGAAGTTTATTTGTTAAGACACCTACGTGAACCAATTCCTGCAGTGTCACTAAAGCTCTTGACTACATTTTCATTTCTTCGAGTTTGGTCAATGCTGTAACAGATGATAGTGTGGCCAATGTCAAGGAATATTTTGATACTGACCACAAAGCTGTATCTGCTTCCGTGGGTTTGGGTGGTTTGCTCAATGTCTGTTTAAGTTCAATATGCAAGCAGGTGAATAAAGATCATTGGAAGTTTGATGTCAAAAGTGCAGATATAGCAAAATGGGGTGAGTTTAAAGATGCTACTGCAGCCAATGCTGTCATGTTTTTAGACGAATTTGAGGCTGCTAAGAAGTTTTCTGATTTGAATACTATGTGGGATACTGTTTACAAAGTGATGGTTTTTTCAGCTAATGGTGCTTTCAAGAAGAAATGGTTTAAGGGTTATGATGGGATGTTTACCAAAGAGTCTTCTAAGTTGCATAACTTGGAGGTTTTGGTGTCAAAAATTGTCAAGGCTTCTTACAAGGCAGACTCCAGCAGATTTGAGTCTCTATTAAGATGCTAAATTTCTATGAATAGTGACAAAACTTCTGTTGTTTGTGATCTTGTGAGTTTTGGTGCAAATTTTAATCATGTCCATTCTGCTCTTTGTGACATGAGGAGGTATTATTGTGCCTTTAAGCTTGCCAAGTCTTTGCAAGCCAAGGAGTTGGACATTAGATCAGCTATTGAAAGAAAGATGGAGAGTTTTGTGGTCAACAAAGGCCATATGATCCATAGTGTTTTGGAATGCCCATTCCACAAAGTGGTGTTAGATCATTTAGTCTCTGATGGCAGCTTGATTTTGGACTTGGTAGAGGTTAAAAATAAGGTTGATAGTATAATAGAGGGCTGAATAAGAAAGAGGGCCATGCTGAGAAGTGTTTCCAATTTGTGGTAACATCAATACCTGCCATTAGATTATGTTGATAATAATGCTTTTTTGGGTGTAATAAATGCTATCAGTTTGAATGACTTGATATGTGTAATTAAAAATTTGCCTAATGGTAAAGCTGCTGGCTTGTTTGGCATTTCAAATGAACTTTGGAAACATTGTAATGATTCTGTGTTAGGCTTGCTTCTGGATCTTCTGAATATTTGTTTGGCATGTAAGTTAATTCCCCATTGTTGGAAGGAAGCTTGGGTGTCAATGATTCCCAAGCCCTATGAGTGAAGGGGTGTCTTAACAAATACTAGGCCAATTGCTTTAATTGAGACTGCCCATAAGATTCTTTCTAAGTTGTTGTCTGACAGAATTTTTTCAGCATGCAGTACTTCGTGAGAACAATTTTTTAGTGCTTAAAAGAACGACCACTTAGTCTCCTATTTTTGCCATTGGTTCAGTTGTTAAAGACACTTTGGAAAAGGATTGTAAGCTTTGGCTTGTGTTACAAGATATGCATAAAGCCTATAACTTTGTAGGTTGGCATTACTTGCATAATAGTTTGGTTCAGATCAAAATGTGCAGGCATTTTATTATATTTTTTGGTTTAATTCACAATAACTGCGTTAACCAGATTATGACTGATTTTGGTCTAACAGATGACTACTGGGTGCATGATAGTCTTGATCAGGGTGAGGTTTTCTTTCCTTTGCTGTGGAGAATTTTTTATGACCCCCTTTTGTGTGAGGTCAAAAGACAGAAAAGTTTGTGTGGTTACTGAATTGATACTAAATTTGTAGCTAAGACTAGCAGAATAGAAAACCAAGGCAGTTTGACTTCTTTTCTGGCTGCTGGTGTATTCATGGATAATACCATCTGGGTGAGAAGCAGTCAGGCTGCCACTCAGTATATCCTGGACACAGCAAGTGAATTTTTTAAGATAAATAACATTTTTATCAATAATGAAAAAACTGTAGCCATTTCTATTAATCAGAGAGTTAGTAATACTTCATTGTCAATTAGTGATCTGCCAATTTCAATTGCTTGCAAAAAAAAGTCTTATTGATATCTTGGCATTTATTTGTCATCTGAGAGATTGTCCAAACCAAGCTTGGCTAAGGCACACATGGATGTCAAGTTTTTTGTCAATTTGGTTCTCAAGAAAGCTATTTCAGACAAGCAGTTTTTTTATTTAGTATTAGCTGTGTTACAACCAATTATCAGTTATAGGACTCAGTTCAGCTTTGTCTCCAGGAATGTGTGTATGAAGTGGGATACATTGATCAAGAAGGGGTTAAGGCTTAAAGCTGGTCTTCCAAGAGACTTTCCCAATGAGACCCTTTATCATCCTTTTTTGTATGGTTTAAGATCTTTTGAGCAGTTGCAAACTGAATACAAGGTGGCTTCTGTGTTGTGTTTCTCAAACGCTGATGGTATTCTTGGTCATTTGTTCAATCATAGATCTCTGGATCTTCAAGTCTTGGGTTAGTCATCTATTTATCTTTTATGTTGTCCAATTAGGTTGCATGTCAGTCTGGTCAATAATTTTTTGGCAGGAGTTGTTAGAATTTTTTGGACTGTGGCATGTCTCTTGGCAATCTCTCTGTTTCTGCATTCTGATTTTTTGGTGGAACACCAATATCTGCAGTCCTAAGTGCTTTTTTGTTTTATAATGTCTCTTTATTTCTCAAAAAGTTTGGGTCCCCTTTGCTGAGCAGTTATATATCAAAAAAAGTTTAATTTTTGATTGAAAAAGCTTTCGTCATTGGAAGAGACTTGATCCGAGGGGCCTCACCCCTCATTGGTTCACTTTGATTTGTAATTTTTTGAATCAATCTTCTACTTCTGATGATTTGCGCATTAAAGATTCATGGGATATGAATGTTTGCAGTTCAGGTGTAGTTTCCAGATTGAGCCATTGTCTCTCTTCAGCAAATATAAGGGTAGTCAATGTCTACACTGATAGATCATTGAGAGATTTGGGTTCATGTGAAATGAAATGTGGTGCTGCTGCTTATTTCTCAGATCTGGACATGGATATTGGTGTTAAGATTGGTGGATTGGTGTCTTTGACTATGGTAAAACTGCTGGCGATTGCTTTGACATTAAAGTGTGTTTCTCTTGACAGTTCTGTGGTGGTTTATTCAGACAGTTAGGCTGCATTGGATGTATGTGTGGCTGAATCTGCTCTGGTGTCTCTGGATTTCCACAACCACTGTTGGATGGAGTGACATGGCATTGTCAATTTAATTAGAGATAAGCAGCTTATTGTTTCTTGGCATAAGATAAAAGGACATTCAGATGTTGTAGGTAATGAGTATGCTAATAAGTTGGTTGGTCTAGCTGCAAGCTCTTCTTTGGTGCTTCCTGTTTTGGTTAGAGAGAGATTTATCATGGCTACTGGGGAGACAGTGTCTGGAAATGTTCGTTATTTTGCTTGTGAGATTTTCAGGTCTATTAATCAGGCTCACTAGGAGTTTGGTTCTGGTTTCAACGTTGTTGATAACAGTTTGCTTGGTAATGTGGACTGGTTTCATACTGCTTTAGTGTGGCATCCTGACTCCCATATGGCAGCTGGCTTTACCAGTAAATCTATGGCTGGTTTGTGCTCTTATTTTTTAAAGGCTCTTCACTACCATCTCCTAGTTGCTGTGTGAAAATGTCTGTATAGTAAGATTTACCCAAGTGTCTCATGTCTGCATTGTGGTGAGGTGGAAAGTTCCGACCATTTCTTCATTTGCACATTTAATTTTGATGCTTGTAAGAGTATTCTTAAGTCTCATCTGGTCAAGTGACAAAGTGTTTCTGGATTGGACTTGCATTCGTCTCGTGTTTCACAGGTGCTTTCTCTGTGCACATCTGATAATGTGTTGTATACTACTGTGGGCAAAGGTTTTGTGTTCAGAGATTGGGTTCAGGAAGCTTCATCTATTCTAGGTAATACCAAGGTTGTGGGCAAGTTTATTGTTGATTTTGTTCGAGAATTGGGTACTGCTTACTGCTTGGATATTTGAGTGGTTAGAGCTAAATATAGGGCTTTGATGGAAAAAGGCAGTTTAATTCTACTTGATGGTTCTGTGTATCTTGTGATTCATGGTTTGTCATACATGTTTTCTGCTGGGATGATTAGGTTGCTTGGGATTTCCGAGGTGGTTGGTGTCTGTTTTGGTTTTCATGAACATAGCTGCTTTTTTTCTGGTATAAATGGTGTGGTTTCTGTTCTGATAGATTTATAGTGTTGCTCTAATTGGTCCAAGTGGTTGGTCACGTGTAGAAAGTGCATGATTAGCACTTAGTTTAGATTGCTTAGTTTAATGTATTGCACTAGGTGGCTTTTGGGCCTCACTTGTTAAACATTAATAAAAAAAATAAAAAATAAAATAAAATACAAAAATATTACAGTAAAATATAGTTTAATATCTTATAATAACTTTTTGTTTTCTATTATTTATAACTTGTTATCTTAATTTTCTAGTAATATTATAAAACTGCTTAAAATTACAGAGAAATTTGGTATTTGTTTTAGATTACATAATTTGTACATATTTTTTTCAAATATTAATAATAAAATTTTAGTTAAAATAAATTAATAAAATTGTTATAAGTTGGAATAATAAGCTAATAGATAGTAAGAGAAAACAGGATTGTATAATAATAGAATAAATCAAAAGAAATTCAACTTTAAGAAACAAATTAAATAAGTATGAATTTAATATGTGAGATCAGTTTTATAAAATATTTTAATTGTTATTTTTTTTAAAGAATAACCAAAAAATTTGAAGATAAAAGGATAATCTGTACTGTCAACAAATAATAACACACTAATATAATTTTATGTCTTATGTTAGTGTTTTTAAAATTTAATATTAGATATTATATGTGCTTTTTAGTCATATTTTATTGAATAATCTTCAAATACTACAATTATATAATTCAAAAAAAGGGTAGATAAATGCCAACAAGTAATTTTTTATTTCAAGATGTTTAGATACTTGAAGATAAGGAAAAAAGAATAACTAATAGGAGAAAAATTGAGATAATAGTTGTTATTTTATTTATTCTTGATCAATTACTATATGTTTTTCTATAGTTAAGAAACTCATCACTTATATAGTTATTAAAAGTAATTAATAACCAGATTAATGATTAGGTCAATAATATTATTAAAGAAATTTTAATTATTAATTAGCATAAAATTATTCTTATAGTTTCTATTATTAATTAGTATATATTAATATTATTTCAATTATTATTTTATTACTTAATTAAATTATCAAATATTACTATTTAATTAATAATCTAATTTGTACAATAAAAATTAAAATAATCAAATTATACAATACTCCAAACTATATAATATTCAAGAATTTGCCAAAATTTGTCAAAATAATAAATAGTTAATAGTTTAATAAAATAACTTGTAGTTTAACAAAATATATTTTTAGTTTGCCAAAATTATAGCAAAAGAAAAAATTTAAGTTTATAAACTAGTATTACAACAAGTTATATAAAAGAAGAGCTTTTTTTTTAAGAAAATGTATTTTACTATAAATATCTTATCTTTTTTAGAATTATCCTACAGCACAAATTCAAAATAAAAATATACTTTGAAAACCAATTCTTAAAATAATTACATTTAAAATTCTATAAAATTTAACTAATATTTTGAAATTAATTAACTACCAATTTTAATAAACAGTTAGTAACTCCAAACTTGAATCAGAAAATAATTCTTTTAACAAAATTTTATATTTTTTATATTTTTTATATTTTTTCTTTTTTTATTATTATAATTATTAGAATAGTCTATAAACAAAATTTTTGTAGAAGAATTAACTTTTACTATAAAATAACTAAACAATTTAATAAGCTTTTAAATAAGCAATTTTTAGAAAAAAGTTGACATTTATTAAAATGTAACTATACAAAATAACTGGCACAAAATTAATTAATTTACTTAATTACCTAATTAATAAAGATATTAATAAACTCAAATCCAATAACAAGCATTTAATATTCTCAAAGAAAGACTTATTATGGCTTTATTTTTTGCTTATTTTGACTTCAACAAAAGATTTTAGTTAGTTACTGATACTTTACATATAATCTTTAGTATTATTCTATTACAATTAAATAATAATTGCAATAAATAAGTAATTGCCTATGCTAACAGAACTTTTAAACCAACAGAACTTAAATATGGCTCAATTAAATTAGAAACAGCAGCCATTATTTGGGTTTTCAAATACTTTTAGCAATACTTCAGAAATAAACACCAATTCAACATTATTATAAATAATATTAATCTTAAATAGCTCAATAAAAAAAGATCTGAACTCAATACAAAGCAATTTTGATAGACTGATTTTCTAGCTAATTACAAATATATTATATACTACAAATCAAGAAAATTATATATAAATATTAATAATTTTTCTAGATAAAACAAAATTAGAACTTATACTAACAACTCAACAATTCAACAAATTAATAACAAAACAATGGATTTTGAAAACTACAACAACATCAAAAACTATTTAGACATTCTTAATATACCAGAAAATTAATTTTTAATTGAAAAACATTGACTACAAAACCAAGCAAAGCAATATTTTATTTTGCATAACAAAATTTATTACTAAAACCACAAAAAACCAACAAATTTATTCAGATTAGTCCAACAAAATAAGAAAAAAACCATCTTATACAACATATACACAAATTTTTTATCAATATACTTAAAAAAAAATAGTATAATCTAAAAAATACTTGAACATTATTTTTGGCTATATATGTATTAAAACATTTAACAATATATAGAATCATGTAATAGTTATCAAAAAAGAGAAAAAACTTGTCTTATTGAATCTTTAAATCCAATTAAAGTTGGACAACTTTTTAACAAAATAGAAATTGATTTAATCAGATTACTACTTATTACTATTCAAAAAAACTGTTATATAGCAGTCACAATAAATTATCTTACCAAATGACCTGAAACCAAAGTCATCTAAAAAGCAGATACAAAATTAATAAGAAATTTTATTTACAAAAATATTATTTATAAACATAGATATTTAATTGAACTCTTATCTAATCAAGAAACACACTTTGTAAACAACTTAATACAAAAAATTTGTAAGTAATTTAAAGTCAAATGACTTTTATTATTACTATATCATTCATAAACAAATGAATTAATGGAACATTTTAACTAGACATTATGTAAATTACTAACCAAAGTCTTAACCAATTTTGAGCAGAAATAAGATATTTTTATTCTATTAGTGTTACTAGTATATAAAACACTAAAACAAGATACAATAAAACACATATTATTTGATTTAACTTACAAAAAAACAGCAATATTGTCAATTAAATTTACTGTAGAAACATATCTAGTATAATCTATTACCAAAAAAAACTTCTAATAAACATTTTAATAAAGAGCTTACATTTTTTTTAGTACATTGAAAGGAAAACAACAAATTACAGCCACTTATATTAAATACTTTTAAGCTTAACAAAAAAAATAGTATGTCAACAAATTGTCACTAGTCACCAACAAATTTAAAGTTAAAAACAAAATTTTCTTATACAGAACTAAGACTAAAAAACAATAAAGTGAAAATTTTAAACATAAATAAGACAAACTATTTTATATTCATAAAATCTTAGGCAATGAATTATACAAGTTATGACTTAATAACAAAGTTTTAACCAAAGTTGTACATAGAAATTAATTGAAGCACTATTATTTTAGAAACAATCTTAAATCATTAATTTTACAAATTAATACATATTTTTTTTTAATTAATCCTGAAAATATTTTCTAAAATTTAGAACCAATAGTTATAATAAAACAACAACCAAATTTGAATATTTAATTTAATTTTTAATAGTATTTCTTTTAAAATAATACAGAAACATTAAACAAAAATAATAAAATAATTACCAGAAAATATCCAAACTAAAAATATATAAAACTTTTATACCAAAAATAATTTTTTTTTCTTTTATTTTTACAAAAAATTTATTTAAATTCTATTTAACTTTATAATATTTATTTTTCAAAATATTTAACAAATATTCCAAAAATTAATATTAACTTTAAAAATACTTTCTGACTTATTTATTACAATCAATAAAAGTTAAATTAATTATACTTAAAAAAAAACTACAGTTTTAGTAGTAAATAATTTTCAAAAATATTATTTTTATAAAAAAACACAAGAAGTTATTCTAAAAATCAATTACCAAAACTTTTGAAACAAGCTTTAAAAAAAAACTTATTGTTTACACTTATTGACATTTCTCCAAATGTCACAATACAATAAAAACTTCAAATATGTCTTAATAAAAACAGTGAATATACTTCTAATTATTGATATTTCGAAATTAAAAAAACACTGTACCAACAGAAACTAGAACTAAAAACAACCAATCTTATCTTCAAAGCTATACAAAAGCAAATACACAACAAATTTAAGACAATAGCCAGACTAATAAATACTTGCTATAAATTCAGAGCAGCTTTTAGACTCTATAACTTATTTAATACATGTAAAATATTTTACAAAATTCAATATTTTAATTAATGAAAATTTAATATATTGACAAATTCATAAAACTGAAATTTCAACAATTTTCAGACCAAATTTGTTTATTTGCAAAAAAATTATACTAAAAAAAAATATAATTAAGATTTACTATAAGTTAAATAATTTATTAAAATTAAATAAAACCAATAAAAAAAATTTTTTATAATAAAAATAATAATTAAAGTCTTAACCAGATTTTTATTATTATTAAACCAAATAATTACACATTTAATATAAGAATAAATTATCAGATTATAATTAATAATACAAGTTTTTTTATTAATTAAACCAACAAAATTTCACAGATTATAAATATTAATGCTTATTAAAAAAATATATAACAAAGTTTAATATGTATTTTAATATTTTATAATTGTTTGTTTAATTAGCTTTAATTATATAAACTCTATTTTTTCTAAAAAAATAAATTATTAAGATATTAAAAAATTGGTTTAATCTTAATTATTTGATTTTATAATGTTTTTTTTTTTTTATATGTTTATATAATACATTATATAATTGATCTAAACTAAATGTAAATTATGCATTTTCTACACATGACCAGCCATTCAGGTCAAACAAAACAATACTAACCACCTATATGAACAGAAACCATGTTACCTATACCTGAGAAAAACAAACAAGATTTATAAAAACTGAAACTAACATCAATAATTTCAACTATACCTAATAATTTGACTATGCTAGCCAAAAGCAACAAAAAAAAACCCAGAAACTGAAACAAAAATAGATCCATCATGTAGGATTAGCTTATTCTTCTCCATGAAAGCTCTGTATTTGGCACAAATCAACCAAAATTTATTCTGAAAAGCCAGACAAAATTTGTGCACAAAATTAATAATATTTTGACTTGCTATCTTGGGATCCTCGAAAATAGAAACAGACTCACAATACCAGTTATTAAAAACAAAGCCCTTACACAAAGCCACACTAATTACAACATCAGAAACACAGATAGATAACAATTGTGAAACACAAGAAGCAGAGTAAAAAAGACCAGAAAATGCTCTTCAAGTATTCACATAAGCATTCACTAACCAAACATAACCAGCAGTATCAAAAGCACAAGAAAAAACATGGTTTGAAACCTTCACTTTACCACAAAACAAACATACAACATTGGAATAACACTTGTTGTACAGCCACTTATGCAAAGCAATAGGTAGCCAATGATATAGAGCTTTCATAAGATATGTGTAGAATTTAGCTGAACATTTGCTGGTAAAACCAGCAGCCATATAGAAGTTAGGATGCCAAACCAGAAAAGACTTAAACCAATTAATATCTGCATGTAAACTATCCAACACAATTCAAGAGCCAGAGTTAATCTCCCAACACACACAATTAATTGACCAAAAAACCCCATGAATAAAATATCTAGAGTTGCCAGAAACAGTATTACTACCAATTCTAATATAATGCTCACTGACCAAATATAGAAGACACCAACTAAAGAAAATGGCAGCCCTGGCAAGCATATCAACATGTTTATTACCTGCAACACCCAAGTGACTCTTAACCTTGTGCCAATTAATCTTTAAATTTTTGCATTGGATAATATTCACAATGTGATGATGTTTAATTCAACAATAATTCCTGAAATCTGGACAAGCCAAACTTAATTCTGATTTGCAACTATCCATAGCAGTCTGACTGTTTGAATATAGGTTGACTAAATGAGATAAAGTAATACATTCAAGAACCAATACAATGGCCTACAACTTTGCCATAGTAAAAGACACCAAACCCAAGACTCTAACACCTAAACTTAAATTCATGTTTTTGAAAAAAGCTGCAGCACCAGTCTTTATGTCCAAAGTTCCCAAATCACATAAAGATTTATTCATATAAACTGAAAGTTAATCCACTTTAGTACCCAAAAAATCATCACAAATGATCTCAAACTCATAAAACTCAAGAATATTTAAAGAGCTGCCACTGTTCAAAGGTGGAAAGGAGACAGAAAAAAGACTCACACCACAAAGAAAATGAACAGAGAGCTCAAACCAAACCAGAATTAGGCCACAAGGATCTAATCACTTCTACTACTTGAATATTTTCCAATCAAAAACATTGTCTTTATAGTTGTAAAGCTGTTCTACAAAGGCAACCTCATAGCATTAAAGTGAAAAAAAATATTTAGAATAATTTGAATTACTGAAAACAAAAGACATAGGAGTTCTACTTTGAAATTTAAAAGCATTAGCCATAGGAACATCCAAGAACATATTATATTCAGAAAAAATACAGATCACACCTGTCAAAAAATTATTCAAAGGATTGACATTGATATAAACTAGAAACTGCAAAGAGTAGAGCAAACACCAGCTAAGAATCTGCAGGTTATAGAATCTGTGAAAAAACAGCTGACCCAAAATCCCAACAAAGTTTACAAAAGAAACAACAACAGCCAATTTACTTTCAGCCTGAATTTGTTCAAACATTTAGAGACCATATAAAGAAGAGTAATGCATAGTATTATTGGAGAAATTGAGTAACAAACCAGATTTAGACTTTAAACCCTTGCAAATTAGAGTGTCTCATTTATTACACGTGCCAATAGAAATGTAACTGAATTAAGTTCTATAGCTAACAATAGAATAAAGAACTGCAGACACCAAATATACAAACTGCTTATTGGAAATTGCCTTTCTTAAAACTAAATTGGTAAAAAACCAGACATTCAAATGAGTTTTAGCTAAACTGGGCTTTAATAAACCCTTAAAAGATAAAAAAATGCCCAAATAGCAATAAGATTTCTTTTTTTTAGTAATAGAAATAGGCAAGCCAATAGTCAAAGATGAGTTTGCTATCTTGCAATTAATAAGAATGGCTACAATCTTGTCATTATTAATTGAAATGTTATTGAACTGAAAAAATTTACTAGCAACATTAAGGATGTGTTGTGTGACAGTTTGGCTACTACCAACTCATATTATATTATTAACAAAAGCATCAACAGTAAGAAAGAATGTTAACCCAGTCTGAGATTCTACCTGGCCAGTTTTAGCAATAAAATAAGAGTTCAATCTGTAATCACACATGCTTTTCTGTCTCTTGACTTCACATAAGAGTAGATTATAGAATATGTACCAAAAAAGGGGTAAAAAACTTCTCCTTGATCCAACCCATCATGAATTCAATACTTATCAGTCAAACCAAAATTTGTTATCACTCTGTTAACATGACTATTGTGAATGCTACCAAAAGATTTAATGAACCTGCTGCACATTTTGATCTTAACCAAACTTTTCCTAAGATGTTTTCACCCAACAGAGTTATAAGTCTTATGTATATCTTGCAAAACAAGCCACAGTTCCTGGTTTTTCTCTAAGGCATCCTTAACCACAGAACTAATGGCAAAAATGGAAGACTGTATTGTCATATTTTTTAAAACAGAAAAATTATTTCTCTAAAGAACTCCAAAAACACAACAAACAGAAAAAATCCTGTCTGAAAGAATTTTGGAAAGAATTTTGCAAGCTGTTTTAATTAAAGCAATAAGCTAGGTATTTATAAAAACACCTTTTTACTTATATGGCTTGAAAATCATTAAAACCCAAGCTCTTTTTCAAGATTCAAGTACTGATTTACAAACCAAGCACAAATTCAAAAGCACCAAAAACATATCCAAAACCTGATTGTCACAGTGTTTTCACAATTTATTTAAGATGCCAGATGGACCAGCTGCTTTTTCATTAGGCAGACTTGAGATTACACCAAAAATTTCATTAAAACCAATCAAACATATCACATCAAAAAAAGCACCATTGAAAACACGACTTTAAGGCTAATATTGACAAAACCAATCATCAGAAATATTAGAGATTACTTCATGCTTCCTGGTCCAACTTTCTATGATTTCATTTATCTTAGATTTAACCAACTTGGGCTTCAAAACCAATTCATTTTCCACCATTAGATAATTCAGCACCACTTTGTGAAAAGAATGTTTCAACACACTCCTAATAGTATGACTCCTGTCTAATTCAAAACTTTCTATTCTTTTAATGATAGCTAATTTGATGTGAGATTTTTCAGCATGCCTGAATTTCAGCAACTTGGAAAAACAATAAAACTTTCTTGTTCTGACCAAAACCAACTGAATAATGTTAAAACTAGATTTTGACAGAAAAAAAGAATTCACAGCCAATGCACTAGCTGTGTTAAGCACATTCCATGTATTTATTAACAATGTAAATTTCTTACTAGAAACCAAACAAGAAGCCTTTACCAATTTAGACACCAAAATTTCTAACTTGTAAAACCTAGAAATTTTTTTGGTAAAGACATTATTAAAACTCTTAAACCACTTTTTTTGAATGTCTCATTAGCCAAAAAAGTAACAACCTTGTAAACAACTTCTCATATTGCATCCAAATTAGAGAATTGCCTGGATGTAGTAAAGTTGTCAAAAAACATTACTATATTTGCTGCTATAGCATTTTTAAATTCACTCTATTTCATCTCATTCATATTTTTAACATCAAACTTTTAATGATTCATATTTGTCTGCTTACATAAAAGATTCAAATACATATCCAACAAACCACTTAGCCTTACAGAAATAAAGACAGCTTGGTAATTAGTATCAAAATATTTTTTAATTGAAAATATGTCATAATTCACTAATGTATTAATCAAGTTAGAAGAAATGAATATATAGTCAATTATTTTTGCAACATTCCTAAAATTGGCTTATGTTGGCATCTTTACAAATGAGCTTCTACCTAAGGAATTAACCAAACCTAAATTGAAGCACTTCTTAAAATTAGCACATCTGTGGAAATTATCTTTATTAAAATTGCTACCCAAAATAACAAAAGAGAATTCATTTACAGTCTTTGCAATTAGAGAATTGATATTACTAGCTTGAGCAAACTGAACTGTAGAAAAAACACTAGCATAGAGCCCCAAAATTGAAACAAAAAGTTTATTTTTGAAAAGTAACCTGACAAAAAGGAGCTAACCAGGCACTTCAGAAATTTTACACACATGTCTAGCCAAAGATGCTTCTATGACAACTGTGATCTCAGAGTTCATGTAACCAGAATTCAAACCAGAAGTAAAAACCCAAACACTATCATACTTATTAGTAATCCACAGATGAATCTTTCCTTTCAGCTTTGTCTCTGTAAAAATTGAAATCAAATTATTCATATCTTTGTGCCATTGAATAATGTCTGCTTGTTTAGCAGCATTATTTATGCCTTTGATATTATACATAGCTATTTTTCAAATAAGAGCAGTCATTGAGAGAAATGATTGCCAGAATCCATATCAGCATTCTCTATTTTAGCCAAAAAGTCCATTACTGTTTTAATTAAATTGTTCAAAGTATCTTTCAGTTTTAAGACCACTGATGAGTCAAAACTCACTATTCTCATGATAGCTTTACCACTAGTGACCACACTTGAATCCTTACTTATTACTATATCTACTTCTTGATTCTATAATAAAGAGGTCATCAACAGTTAACATTTAGAGCTAAGCTGGAAAACCATTGGCCTGAATACATCCAAATTTTTAGCCAGCTTATTAACTTGCTCTATGAGGTTGGTGAGACTGTATTCAAGAGCAGCAAACTTGTCATTTATTTCTACAAACACCAGTGGAGTAGGTTTTTTCTTTGAAGAAGAACCAAAATTGACTGAACCATTGTTTAAAAGAAGAAATAGGAAAGATAACCCACCAGCTATCTGTGTTCAAGAAGTACTACCAAAAGAAACAAGATGAGCTACCAGAACTGAATATTTGGCATAAATGGCAGCCAGTCTGCTTTTATTAACATCCGAAAAAACTTTGCAAGACAAGCCACCAAAAAAAAATTTTCTACCAAAAACACAGTCCAAAAATGTATAACCAGATTTCTTATACTTGGCACACACAGCAGAAACAAGACAAAACCAGCAAAGATAAGCATTCCTCACTACTGGTGTGGTTTGCATAACAGCATCCAAAGTCTCAGCCAAGTCAAAACAAACAATGAAACATCTAACTTGAACATATATACTTGGATGATGATTAATTGCACATGTTTTCTCATCTATAAAACCAACAAAATCCCAAATATCATGAGTATTTGTTCTTATTAGCAGAGTATAGAGCAATGCTCTATGAAAATTCCTAGTATTTTATAATTTTTTGTCTTAATCAGCTCTGATCATATGTATTGTATCTTTTTTAATCAAGATAGACCAACAAGCTATAACCAAATCAGTCTGCTCAGTCTTATCAAATTTGACTACTGCTTTTTATCATAGTTCAACCAACTGTATTTTGATCAACACCACCAAATCATATTCAGACATAGCAGCATATACAACATTAGTTGATGTTCCAATTGGAATTTTTTTTACAATCACAGCCTGATTTGAGCACACTGCAGATTTCTTGAGATCAGTATTTACCAAGATCTTCACACTTTTTGTCTTCTCAGTAGTCTGCATTAAGCTGGATTTGGAAGTAAATGTCATCCTAATAATTTCAGCAAATTTTGAAAAGATAGAGGCCCCCCCAAAACCATTGACTTTTGAAAACAAATTTCAGACCATTTTTAGCTTTTTTTGAGATGACTTCCTAATAACATTGTCCAAACTAATATTCAAAGCAAAAAACTTCCTAACCAAAACATTAACCAGATTTTTGACAGAGGGTGGAAGTGTTAAAGGGAAATCCACTAGAACATTATCATTTTTATTACTTAAAAATGCAATTTTCCCTAATAACTTTTCCAACACTTTTATAGTCTTTACTCGTGAGTCTTTAGGTATTAGATTAGACTTTCCAACAGCAATAGCACTTCCTTTACCATAGTCAAAACTAGTTTTCTCAACCAGACACATTTCTTCTATGTCAATGCTTTCTGACTTAGTAGTGTCACCAGTTTCTGAACTCCATGAATAACTAATAACTTTCTTGACCAAACTTTCACTATTGTCAATACTATCATTCAAAGTGCCACTCCTTTTTTTTTCTTAATAAAACAGATTTGAAATCAGCACTAGAGCCAGAAACTTTGAGAGTTTTTTTTATAACAGTAATACTATAACCAATAATGGCTTTATAGTCAAGAACAAATAGTTTAAATTTATTATACTGAATTGTAAAAAAATTTCTTTCAAAAACTTTAGGCTTTTTTTTGAGAATTTTGGACAAAGAAAAGAAAGAAGTTTTTTATAATGTTTTTTAACATAATTTTATTAATTATATTTTAATCAATCTAATAATACTAAAATCAACTAATACAGTTTATATAGTTTTTATTAATATTTTTACAAATTTTTTTTTGATTATTACTGTCTAATTTGTTTAATTATTTGCTGGTTTTTTAAAATTAGTGTTTATTACAATATTTTAATTATTAACTAATTTTGTTATACTTATTATTTTTTTTTAAAAGTGAAAAATATCTAAATTATTTTACCAAATTTTAAGAAAATAGAGATTTTTTTCAAAATTATTATATTAAAAAACAGATTTTTAATAATTTTTAATTTTTTTGTATCAATTTTTTACTAATTATTAAAAAAATTTTAAAGTAAAAGACTTATGTATTAAAATATTAATTAAAAATTTTATAAAAAAAAAACCTCCATTCAAAATATTATTATTATTATTAAAAAAATTAATTTTGTCAAAAAACTTCTTAAAAATTTATTTTGTTATTATCTTTGGTATTTTAAAAATTATATTAATGTTTTTAAAATTAAGATTATTTTTATTGTTAAGACAAAAACTGGTCTTTTTTATTAATTATTTTTTTTATGTTTATACTATTAATTTTTGTTATATTGCTAATATTTAAATTTTAAACAAATTTAATATTAATTTAAAAAACCAAATTTTAAATTTTAAAAATACCATAATTAAAAAAATTAATTAATTTGGTCTTAAACATAGTATAAAATATAATAATTTTTTTTAATTAAACAAAAAAAGAATTTAAATATTATTTTTTATTAAAATTAATTAACAAACAAAAACAATATTAAAAACTTAAGTAAATTTAAAATATATAATAATATATTATTATAAATTAACAAATTTTAATTTAATATTAAAAATATTCAAAAAATAATATAAAAAATAATAAACAAAGCAAAAACAAAAATCATAAAAAATTTTAATTTAATATATAATTTTTATATAAAAAGTTTAATATTGTTTTTAAAAACTATTTTTAAATTAATAAAATTATAAAAAAATTAAATAATATTAAATATTAAAATAAAAAATATTTATTTAAAAAAATCTTTAATAATTAATAATAGTTTTTTAAATATTATTAAAAAGAAAACTTAACTCTTTCTTTCGTTGATCTCCTGGTTACAATGAGAGCTTTGAGTCGTCACTAAAATAGCCTTCCTTTTCTCTTTCTCCTTCACCTTTCTCCAGTTATTTCTTCAGACATTCCCCTTTTTGTGGCTATGGAACCGGTGGGCTTTGCTGCTGGTGGTTCTGGGTCTGTTTCGACTGGGTTGGGGACCCAGTCTGGTGTCAAAAATAAGCGTTCGGTTGGTCCTCAATCTCGCGGTGCGTCCTATAAGAAGCCGAAGAAATCTGTGGCAGTTGACGGTTTGGTGGGGTCATCTGCTGGTGTCTTAAACATTATGGATAAAAGTGGTGACGGACCTAATATTGGGCGATCATGGGCTAGCGAGGTCAACAGTGAAGTGGACAGCGTAAGTGATGTCTCGGACTTGGATAACTTAGAAAACATTGTTGCTGAGGAAACTAGCTATGCAAAGTTGGATGTTTCAAGTTTGGATGATGACATGAATAATGCCACGCCAAGGAAGACACGTACTCACACCTATGTTCTGAACAGTAAGCCACCATCTCTTTCTTTCGACGTGCTAAGTGTTGGTGAAGACACTCTGCCTCTTCCGAGTCCTAAGTTTTGTGGATCCAATTGCCTTCCTCCAGTCAGGTCATGTGCTCTGGAGAAACGGAGTTTTATTTCATCAAAATTGTTTGCATTGAATATTGAGCTATCTGCCATTCCTGGCAAAACTATTAAGGATAAGTTAGTTTGTGTGAAAAAAATTTTTTATCAGGTTGATGGTTTTGGGGGGGCTTCGACTCCCTCAAAATTTCCTGGAATAATAAGGTCATCATTTACATCTGAAAAAAGTTTGTTTAAGGCAAGGGAAATGGCAATCTGTGAAAAAATATTGGTAAATGATGATCTAAGAAAAGTAAACAGCCATTTAGATCAGGAGGTGATCGTCAAGGAAATCCCAGTAGATCTTCTCAAATTGGCAATTGAGGCAGTGTTCTCCAAGTTTGGCAAGATTGTTTCAATTAAAGTACAGCTTATTGGTCTTTGGCAAAAGGCCCTGGTAGAATATGAATCATCTAAGATGGCTGATTTGGTCACAGCTAGATGGTCTGTGCTCATGGGAAAAGATTCTGTCCGCGTGGCAAAGGCAAATATTGATAAACAAACATGGGTATCGAGTGATCAGCATCAGGCTTTGCTCTATACTCTTCCAGTTGGCACCAATGCTCATGATTTCTCCAGTTTGTTGGAATCATATGGTGGGAAGACTTGTTATATCGGCTGTAACCCTAGTTTATATGTTTGTAATAGATGTGCTGTAATTTGTTTTGGTGATGAGACATCCAAGTTGGCTGCTATTGATACCATTCCAGTTTTCAGAAATGTGAGTTTGCGTTGGGCTGGTCTTTCTTTGGCCAGTTGTGTTCGTTGTAAACAATTCAGTCATGTTTCGGTCAACTGTTCCTTGGGTGAGTATTCTGGTGTTCGAGGAAGGAGGGTGGTTTCTGAGCAAGATCGGGTTTGTCTAGCTGGGATATATAAGAGAAAGTTGGTCCCTGTTGCTCGTCCAGTTTTTTTTGGTGGAAAGACGTGGGCCCAAGTGGCAGGCCGTTTTCCCTTTTGTGTTGTCTCTTCGAGTGCTCCTGGTGTCAGTTTGGTCTCTGGTTCGAAGGCTTTCTCAATGGATTCCTCCTCATCTGGTGTCGCTGATTTAAGTGGTTGCTTAGCTGTGCTGGAACGCTCCATGGAAATTCTCGCAGACCAAGTCTCACTCATTTTGAAGAAATTAAGTTTCGTTGACTTGATGCCATTGGCGCCTTCTCCCTCGGCTTTTCTTTTGGTGTCTCCAACTGCCGTTGTTTCAGATATAGACTCAGATTTGAATTTGGATAGCACGTTGTTGTCGTCTGCCTCTTCTTCTCCCAATGTTGGTGGGTCGGTTGTTGATTTCAGTCCGAGCAGTTCTAAGGTTTTGACTGCCAAGATTGGTGGTTTGAAGTCGAATATGATGGCTCTTGAGGCTTCAGTTCACTCGGTCTTGGATAGATTGGATCATCTGTGTTCTGGATCGGGTTCGTTGGCTTCTCCTCCATCTCAATGAGTAGTTTGGTTTGGAAATTTGCTACATGCAATGTTCGGGGTATCAATGTTCCTGCGAAATAAGCGGATGTTGTTCGTTGGCATGTGAGCTCGGGAAATATGGTTTTTTTTGTCACTGAGACTAAGTTGAGATCCTCTTCTGGGCCGTGGATAAAGGATAAATTTGATGGAGTGCGAATATTTTTTTCTGGCTTGGATAAGGGTTTCATGAGGGCTGGGGTTGCAATTGTTATGAACACTTCTTTGGCCCGTTATGTATCTAAGATGGAGGAGATTCCTGGTCGGATTATTTCTGTTCGGCTTCTTTTTAAGAGCAAGCTCTCAGTTACTGTTTTAGAGTTGTATGCTGGTGCCTCCTCTGGGGCTAGATTTGGTCAGGCTTCTGAAGTTAACACCCTCATTGCAAAGGTGGTCAACTCCAGCAATTTTGTTATCTTGGGTGGGGACCTTAATGAGAATGGATCTGATAAAAGTGCTAGTTTCAAGTTTTGTTTGAGTTTAGGTTTGGTCAATTTATTTGTTGGTCATCATTTGGCTAATTCTTATACATGGAGCAATTCGAGAGGGGTTGGGAAAACACTTGATTACATTTTTGTTGGTAGTAATTTGTCTACTGCTGTTGCTGGCCATCAAGTTGTCTCTGTTTCAGATTTCTTTGACACCGATAACAAGGCTGTTGTAGTTTCAGTTGGTTTGGGTGGGCTTCTAGATATACAATTGAACAGTTTGCGCAAGCAGGCGAATAAAAATCGTTGGAAGTTCAAAATCAAGAATGCTGACTGTGTTGGATGGGCTAAGTTTAAGGATCTCTCATCAGCTAAACTTTTGTCTTTGGGTGAGGTGTTCTCTGATGCCGAAATATGTGGTGATGTGGATGCTATGTGGGCAGTTTTGGTGGGAGCTGTGGTGGATTCTGCTGATGTGACATTTTCGAGGCATTGGTTTAGTGAATTCAAGTGTTCGAGAAACAAACATTCTTCTAGGTTTTTTGGTCTGGAATTGTTGGTGGCCAAGATTGTCAAGAAATTTTGCTCTGGTGACTTGCTGGGTGCTGACTGTCTTGTGAGTAAATGGTCGACTCTGGATGATGCGAAGGCTCGTGCTTTCAAGGACTTGGTTGGCTCGGGTGTTAAATCTGATGTTGTTGTTAGACATTTGTCATTGGTTCGTAGAGATTACAGGAGGTCAAAGATGTTTGAGTCAAGATTGGCTGAGGAAGCTTTGGTTAGGAAGGTGATTGAGAAGTGCATGGATAATTTCTGTTCGGATAAGAGTAGTATGATCAGGAGTGTGTTGGAAAAGCCTTTTCGTAAGGTTGTGTTGGATCACTTGATAGTTGATGATGATCTGGTTTTGTTGCCTGAAGAGGTGAAGTCCAGTGTGGATAGAATAATGGAGGGGTGGACGAGAAAATGCTCCGTGCAGTCAGTGCTTTCTGGTCTTTGGGCTTGTCAGTACACGCCTTTGGACTATGTTCGGAATAATGCTTTTTCAGGTGTTATGAGTGCAATCAGTATGGGTGAGTTACTTTCTGTTGTTGGTGGTTTTCCTAATGGCAAGGCTGCTGATTTGTCTGGTGTTCCTAATAAGTTATGGAAACATGGTGGTGAAGTGGTTTTGGGGTGCCTGTTGGTGCTGTTTAATAAATGTTTGTCTGATGGTATGGTGCCTGTTTTGTGGAAGAAGGCTTGGGTGTCAATGATTCCTAAGCCTTATGACTGGGATGGAGTTCTTATGAACACTCGGCCTATTGTTTTGATTGAGACTGCCAGGAAGATTCTTTTCAAGATTCTGTCTGACCATATTTCAATGGCTTGTAGCAAGTTCAATGTTCTTCAGGGTGACAACTTTTCGGTGCTGAAGGGTACGTCAACACAATCTCTGGTGTTTGCTGTCGGTTCGGTAATTGAGGATGCCATTGAGAAGGATAGGAAGTTATGGTTGGTCTTGCAAGATATGCAGAAAGCTTACGATTCAGTTGGGTGGCATCATTTAAGAGCTAGTTTGTGGTGTGTCAAGATGTGTGAGAGGTTCATAAGGTTTTTTGGTGGTATTTATGAGGATAGAGTTAATAGGGTAATGACTGACTTTGGTTTGTCTGGTGGTTATAAGGTGCATGATGGGCTAGACCAGGGTGAGGTCTTTTCGCCACTTCTTTGAAAAATTTTTTACGATCCGCTTTTGTGTGAGATTAAAAGGCACGAACAATTGTGTGGGTACCAGATTGATACTAAGTTTGTTTCAAAATCTGGCAGGATTGAGGGCAGTGGTAGTTTGACATCATATTTTTTGGCTGGTGCATTTGTCAATGATACGATCTGGATTGGAAATTGTCAGGCTTCTACTCAATATGCTCTGAACATTGCCAGTGAATTTTTTGTGATCAATGATATTTCTATCAATAGTGAGAAGACGGTAGCTATTCCCATCAATCAGGGCATTAAAGTTGCTTCGCTGAACATTTGTGGTTAGCCAATTTCTATTGCCAAGAAAGGGAAAGCACATCGGTATCTGGGTATTTTTTTGTCAACTGAAGAGCTCTCCAAGCCGAGTGTTGCCAAGGCTCATGCGGATGTACGTTTCTTCGTCAATGTTGTGCTTAGGAAGGCTATTACAGACAAACAATTCTCCTATCTGGTGTCAGCTGTTTTGCAGTCTATTGTTAGCTATCGTACTCAGTTCAGTTTTGTCTCGTCTAATGTTTGTCACAAGTGGGATGCCTTAGTTAGAAAGGGTCTTAGGTTTAAGGCTTGTCTCTCCCGTGATTTTTCTGATGCTGCTTTGCATCATCCCTCATTGTATGGCCTAAAGCCTTTTGAGCAGGTGCAGTTAGAAGGGAAGATTGCTGCTTTGATGGCGTTCTCTAATGCCTTTGGCATTCTTGGGCGTTTGTTTAGACATAGGTTTTTGGACCTACAGGTTCTTGGTTGGGCTCCTTTGGATCCTTTGCAGTTTCCAGTCAGGTTGCGTGTTAGTCCGGTGAACAATTTTTTGGCTGGGATGGTAAAAATCTTTCTGGGCAATGAGTTTACTTTGGTGAACAACCTCCCCACTGCATTTCATTGTCCTGGTTGGTTCCCGTTGTCCTCTGTTCTTGGAAAGTCTCTGTATTTTGATTCGGTCAAATCTCTTAAACGTTTTGGTGTCACTTTTGGTGATCGGCTTTTTGATAAAAAAGATGTTTTGTTGGATTGGAAAACTTTTTGTCGTTGGAAAAGGTTGGATCCGCGTGGCCCTGTGCCTCACTGGTTTATGGTTTCTTCTGAGTTTTTGAAAGGTCAGGGTTACTTATTTTCTGGTTCTGTTGGCTCTGCGAAAAAGCTTGGTTTGGACATTTTGGGGTCTGGGGAATTTTCTGCAGTTAAAGATGGATTGCATGACATTTGGTCAGGCTTTTTTGAAGTTTTCACGGATGGGTCTTTGAGGAATGCAGGCTCTGCTGAGGTCACCTGTGGTGCTGCTGCATACTTTCTGGTCTTGGATAAGAGCATTGGTGTCACTGTTCGTGGTCTTTTGTCATCTACTATGGCCGAGTTACAGGCTGTTGCTTTGGCTTTGGAGTGTGTTCCTTCTTCAAGTACTGTGGTGTTACATCTTGACAGCCAGACTGCCATTGACGCATGTGTGTCTGAGATGTTTTTGGTTGCCCCTGATTTCCGTAATCAATGCTGGCTGGAAAGGTGTCATATTTTCAATTTGGTCAGGGATAAGGATCTCAGCGTGAGTTGGGTTAAGGTGAAAGGACACTCTGGGATTCCTGGTAATGTGAGAGCTGACTTAGCTGCTGGGGCTGCCTTTGGGTCTCCTTTTTTTTTTGTGCCAATGTGTGTGAACATTTTTTGGTTGCTGAGGGTATTGCTGTTTCTGGTAATGCCTGTCATTTTGTCAGGAATAATTTTCGATCAATTTGTTATGCTTGTTGGGAAGCTGGGCCTGGTTGTAATGTAGTTCCAGATGTGATGATTGGTTGCATAGACTGGGTTGTCACGGCGAAGGTGTGGCATCCTGATTTTCATATGCTTGCTGGGTTCACTAGCCGTGCATCCTCAATGCTTTGCACTTATGTTATGAAGGCTGTGCACAAGAGGTTGCCAGTGGTGGTAAGGAAGAGGTTGTATGATAAGTGCTACCCTAGTGTGTTGTGTTTGTTTTGCAATGAGGTGGAATTCTTTGACCATATTTTTACTTGTGTTCATGAGTCTGGCATTTATGGTGAGATTTTGGCGGAGGCTTCTGCCTGTTGGTTAGCTCTGGCTGGTGGTTCTCCTGCTTCTGCTGTGTTGCAGGTTTTGTCTCAATGTTCCATTGATGTTGGGCTGTACACTTTGGTGTACAAAGAGTTTGTGCTAGAGGAGTGGTATGAGGAGGCTTGTGATGTTTTTGAGGATAGAAAGGTGGCCACTGCTCGAATTGTTGATTATGTCAGGTTCGTTGTTGGATTACATTGTGCTAAAGTATGGTTGGCTAGAGCCAGCCACCAGATGGTGATGGAGAAGGCTGGTCTGGTTTGTGACGTTGGTGTTGTTTCTGGGCTCCCTTGTGGTGTGTCTTCGGTTTTGTCTGACGGTGTTGTGAGATTGCTTGGTTTGGCCAATTTCTTTGCTATTAGCTTTGGTCGTCAGAAGCCTTATTGTTTCTTTTCTGGTCTGGATGGCAGTGTGTGGGTAGTTATAGATGTGTAGTGTTGCCTTGTCTGGCTTGAGTGGCTAGCTACATGTAGAAAGTGTGTGAGTCGCATTTAGTTTGAGCCTCTTAGTTTGGTTCTATGTACTAGATAGCGATTGGGCTGCACTCATTAAATGGGTTAATAAAAAAAAAATAATAATATTAAACCAATAATGTTTTCAAAAAACAAGAAAAAAATAATATAGTTTTTATTTTATTAATTTAATTTTTATAATTAAATAATTTAATAGCTTAATTAATAAAATTATATATAAAAACACAATTTGTTTTGTTTTTAAAACTGTTAATAATTAATTAAAATTTATATATAAATAATATAACCAAATACTTATTTATATTAGATTTACAAATATATTATTATTATTATTATTTAAAATAAAAAACTGTTAACAATTAAAGTAAAATAAAATATTATAATTAGTATTAATAATGTAAAATTAGTAAAAACATTAAAAAAATCCAGAGTTTTATTTTGGTTATTTAAACAATAATAAAAAGATTGTTATAAAACTTTTAAGTTTTTAACAAAAATAATAACAATACTAAAACTTTTACTCAAAGATTTTTTAGTCTTTTTATTACTTAAAAAAAGCATTTTAGCAAAATACTATTTAGTTGCTTTTATAATTAAAAAGACTTTTTGAATAATATTATTGTTAAAAATTAAAAAATAAAGATTGTTTTTTTGTTTTTATTGTGGTTATAAAAATATAATAATAAAAAATTATTTATTTTTGTTCTGTTGAAGGTGAAGCCCAACCACAAAAAACAAATTTAATAAAAAAAATTTAATTAACAATTAAATACAAATAATTAAATGTATAAAAATAAAATTTAAAATTGGAATCTTTTAGTAATATAATATTTTTAAATTTTATTATATGACCATATAAAAATAAACATAAATAAAGTGCATATCTTTTCAATTAAATAAATTTAGATTTATGTATTTATTTAGATTAAGTCTTTACATGATTCTTTAAATAGTTAATTTGTCCAAGACAATTATTTTCTTTCTTGGATTAATCAGCCAATTAATCGAAATTGAAATCCGATGACGTATATATCTTAATTTAAAAACTTGGGAGTATATATTAAATGAAACTTTTTTAAAGTCGTCATTTTACTCCTTCATTTCATTGTCGCGGCTTTCTCAGCTATCAAAAACGCATACACTAATTTCTAGTTTTGCATGGAATTTTTTGATAACGAAGAAGACATTCAGAAAGCTCTGAAAGCATCTCTTAGTGAGCTACTATCCGACGAACAAGAACAAATTCGTCTTGCTACCACAGAATCACTAAGAGAAAGCGGGCAACACATAAACACCATGTTTTCGTCTTCAGCGTACACCTTCTCCTTTCCCAGCTTTCAAGAACTTGGTAATTTAGAGAAAAGTGAAGATGAAGTAATGGAGCTGGACAACGAACATGTAGGAGTTGACTTTAACAAGCCGGAAGTTGCTTCCCATTCTCAAAAAAGGGTAGTTGAAAATTTGTATGACGACAAAGATCGTCGACCCTCGCCAGACGAGTTTGCTGATGGTATCACTTTCCCACAGTTTGTTTTGCCAGCAAATTTTAATGACAATATGACCAATTCTTTTAGCCGTGATAAACCATTCCGGTCTCAAGTGAGACATTCAGAAAAAAAACCATTTATCATACCAGAGGGAGCTGAAATTATCGAGATTCTTGATTCCCCGGCCATTACACCAGCACCAACTCCTCGATTACAAGAGAGACCAAGGAAAATTTCGGTTTTATCTGATCATAATGCTTACATGATGCAACAAGGTTCTCATGTTCTCCCGGAGTTGCCAAATAATTCAGAAAATCGAGAACTACCCAGAAAAACTAGTTTTACCACAAAAACCTCACCACTTCTAAAGGAAAACAACCCAAACTATCTAGAAATGCGAAATAACTTGAGCAAACCAGGTAAAGCTCGAATTTTTGAACACGTGATGTAACATTATGTAGATATGCCATGCAGCGGTTATCAATCATACGTTCATTTTGGAAACTTGTGCTGATTACGAAATGTTCTTTCACCTTCTACATCCTTCTTTGATTTCGTATGTACCAACCTTCCCAAAGGGTACTTACCCGACCAGGTAACCTGTGGCCATTTGGTTTTCCTTTTTTATTATGAATTAAAAAAATATTCATACCAATTGTCAATTTTCAAAGTTGACTTTAAACCAACCTCAAACTTTTGCCCTTTAATTTCTTAGTTTCAGCCGTTTCGCGATCACTCGACAGAAAATACCTACTTAAACAACATTGAGGACATGGAGGTATTCCAAGAAGTGTAAGCTTTCTCTGGTTCCTGTGGTAATTGCTTTATAGATAGTCAAAGAGCCAACAGACAGTGCACTTTTCGACCTTTACCATTAAATTATTTTCTCTCAGAAACTCAAAATATATCCTCATACTCCGAGTCTACAATTTGATTTTTCAGGCAAAACACAAATCCATTTTCTTCGTTTTTTGTGATTCTTTTTCGAAACGTTCTTCCTTCATTAAACTTCATTTGTCAATATATATCATATATTTCTAACAACTTGTCAACCAGACAGATGAAGTGTGGCAAATAGGAAAATGTACTTTACTAATTTTGGTCCCATATAACCCCATTCTATGTATTAGATATGCAGAGGGCATTAAAACTCAAGCTAACGAAAAATATAAAGCGGGAAATTATTTGGATGCTGTACAGTTATATACCGATGCAATAGGTAAGCTCTAATTTCCTGTATAACCAAACGGGTACGCGACTGTCAGCCTAAGAACCACATTCTATGCGCGTCATGATAAAAAAATTATTTAAATCAAAGATAGTATTGAAAACGCTATAAAAACTTAAGCTTTTACCGTCTGGTTTCTCGATTTGTCTAATCATTCAACAATAGTTAAAACAAAGCCAACCTTAACAAGAGATTAATCCTGTTACTCCACTGGCTTTTAGGAATCGACCCTAATAATCCAACCTATTATACAAATCGTGCCGCGGCGTTGATGATGATGAAAAAAACCAAAATTGCTCTTGACGATTGTAAGACTGCTCTTTTACTGGATCCATCTTCTACAAAAGCTCTAATTCGGGCTGCGAAATGCAATTATCTTCTCGGTAATCTATCAGAGGCCTTTCGCCTCTTATCAAATGTACTTTCTATGGAACCAAATAATAGTCTGGCTACTTCCGAATTACGCCAAGTGCAAAATGTTCATGCCTATGTCCAGCAAGCAGAGACATTTTTAGAAAATGATCAACCAGCATTGGCGGTTACTTATATTGATCGAGCATCTACGAATCTTGAAGAAATCCCCTTAAAGTGGAAGGTCTTGAAAGCTGAAGGGTTAATAGGGCTGAAAGATTTGGGCGAGGCTGGAAGAATCGCAAAGTGAGTATTAATCATCGATCTTCGGGCTCTCCATTAGTATGCGAACTCATTGTATGACCGAGGTCCCGGAATCGAATTCTTATCTTGATACTTCCCTCAAATTTATACGTCTTGGTCATGTGCTGGGTATCCTTTAAATCATTTGATATATTTTTGGGTGAAAATAAACAAATTGCTGATCCGATTTATGCACTTCTAGCGAGATACTTCGTGCCGACCCACAAAATCCAGACGCACATGTGGTACGAGCGCAAATATTATACCAAGAAGGTGATAATACAAAAACGCTAGCTCATTGTACAGAAGCTCTCCGCTGCGATCCTGACCATACAAAAGCAAGAAATTTATTACGGGTAAAATTTCCAATAAATTTTCTTATGTAATGTTTCGGAAAAAGCAATTATTTCAAAATTTCTATTACATTCTCGATTTACTTTATAGAAAGCAAAAAATCTAGAACAACAAAAAAATCTGGGAAATGAAAGTTTCAAGAAAGGCGAATACGACCTTGCATACGAATTATATACCTCAGCACTGAATATTGATCCTAGAAACAACAGCACCAACTCTAAACTTTATTCTAATCGATCAGCAGTGCTTTTAAAACTTGGAAAGCACTCTGAAGCAATATTAGATATGGACAAAGCTCTGGAACTTGATCCTACTTTTATCAAAGTTTTAAGACGCCGTGCAGACGCTCATCTTAAAATGGAAAGTTATGAAAAAGCGGTCCAAGATCTCAAAGCTGCTCTTGACCTTGACCGCGATAATCGGGAGATTCGTAATGCCTTGAATAATGCAGAATTAGAGCTAAAAAAATCCCAAAGAAAGGACTTTTATAAAATATTAGGGCTAACTAAAGACGCCTCGGAAGCAGATATAAAGAAAGCTTACCGAAAATTAGCCCTTTTACATCATCCTGATAAAAACGCTGGGGATACTGTAGCTGAGATGAAATTTAAAGAAATAGGCGAGGCATATGCCGTCTTGGGGGATCCAGTCAAAAAGCAACGTTATGATTCAGGAGCTGATCTTGATGGAATCAGTGGCGCATCAGACTTTGGTAGTGTCGACCCTAATTTATTTTTCCAAATGTTTATGAGCGATCAAAGTGGGTTTGGTTTTACATCCGGTAATGGACAAGGATTTTATCAACGTCCTGCCCATAACCATAATCACCAAAGGAATGGAACGAGAAATGGACGACATGGGCATGGGGCGTCGTTTCATCATTATGGGTGATTTGTTTATAAAGGTTTGTTCAAACTCCTATTTTCAAAATTTAATTTTGATTCTTTAATACTAATCAAGTCTTTATTCGTCAATATAATGCACAATTTGCTTTTCAGTAAGGGACTTTAGTAATGAATTTTAAAAGCATAGAATAATTTACCAAATACATGCCACCTTAATACTATTTTGAACGGTCGGTATACCCTTTAATAAATAATTAGCTTCATTTTTGGGGTTTTCCATTAAGTGTAAATAGTTCCAATGTGAACAAATTTCTCAAAACAATAGAAAGCTACTTGAAAACCGCTTTTGCGGACTTTGAAAATTACGACCCTTGAATTTCGACTTTCATTGGAATAAAACTTATTAGTGACCATTTAAACTTGTGAATTTTTAACCACGCTGGACGATGTTAAACCCAATCGTGAGACATCAATAGCTATATTAGGATCTTGGCCTCTGATGCAGACCAGAAAACTGTAAATTAATATAACTCATTTTCATCTTGAATTTCCGAAATATCTCAACGAACAGGCTACCTAAACTTTTGATAAAAGCGAAATTAATAGAAGATTTAATCCACATAAATAACAATATAATCATTTTGAATAAAACGAAATGTCTGCATTGCATAAAGTGAAAATAGAAAACAAAAAAGCCAACCAATTTTGAAAATTCCGGAAAGGATATTATGATCAATTCAAAATGTGAATTTTAATTATAACCATAGTTTTATTTGCAGTCATTGTTTTAATTGTAAACATCATTTTAATTAGAGTAGATGTGATTTAATTTAAAAGTATAATTTTTACATTAATAAATAATATTTGAATCAATTTATTATTTTTTATATAATATTAAATAATTTAAATACATTAATTTGAAACTAACTGCATAAAACATAAAATAAATGCTTTTTACATGTAATTAGCTATTTAAGATAAATAAAACTACATTATTTAAAAAAAACAAAAACTTAACATTATAAGTGCTGGTTTTTTAATCTTATAAATCTCAAGTGGCTTAACAAAATGCCACATTTTTCAATATATTAAGTTTCAAATTATTACCACTTTTTTTGATTTTTATAAATACCAATTTTTTATTAATAATTTATTTATTTTTCCAAATTTGTTTTAAAACAAATAATAATAATTTTTTTTGTTTATTTAATAAGTAAAATTCAATTATTAATTAATACAATATGATAATAAAGTATTTTAAATTAAATATGATTCATGCTTTTTTTATGTAATTAACTACTTAAATTTATATTATTTATTTATTTTAACTAAAATATATTTTTTTAATCCAGAAAAAAACAAACAAATTATGTTAAATTAAAACTCACAGCATATTTTTTATAATATTAAGCATATATATTATATTATCAAACAAAATAACAAAAAAATCACAAATAATAGCAAATACAAAACTATTTACATATAACATATTTTTTTTAACTTAATTTTATTTTTGAAATTAAATTTGTTTTTTGTAATTAATTTTTTATTATTATTATCCAGTTTAACAAATGCAGCCCAATTACTATCTAGTATATAAAGTCAAAACTATAGACCCCAACTAGATATAATTCACGCATTTATTACATGTGACTAGTTATTCAGACTAATCTAGGTGACATTATGTATTTATATAAACAGATACCATATTAACTGAACCAGAAAAAAACAAACAAGGCTTACAGAAACCAAAACTCATTCCAAAAGAATCATCAATACCAATTAACCTAACCATACCATCCAACAAATATTGCACTGAGGTACAATGTATTATTGATAACACTTCTGAGTTATTGATCAAGTTGTTTCTCTCCATGTTAGCTCTAAATCTGAATCTGAATCCTCACAACTCAGAATGGTGATGCATACTCACATCTTATACAAAGTCAACCAGAATCCGGACAGCCTCTTTGCAATCCTCAAATATCTGTATAGCTTCTTTAAACCACTCAATAGGCACAAAGCTCTTGCAGAGAAGAGCATATAGACTAATATCAAACACATATAAGAGAAGAGATTCTAAGACTACGGAAGGAGTCAGACAACAAAAACCAGTCAAAGATCTCCAAACTAACACATATTCGAAAAAAATCTCTTTATAGAAGATAGATTCTTTACTACATATAAACACATGATCAGAGAATTCAACTTCTCTACAGTGCAAACACAAAACACCAGAGTAGTTCTTGTTATAAAGTCTCTTTCTAACTGTAACAGACAGTCTGCCATACACAGTTTTCATAAAATAGGAGCACAAACCAGCCAAATTTCTACTCATGGAACCAGACAGCATATTCAAATCTGGATGCCAAATAGCCATGGTCTTAATTCAGTCAATATCACAAACTGAAAAACCACCTAAAATCTTAAAATCAGGACCAACTTCCTAATGCATACAATTCACAGATCTAAAAATGTCTTGGACAAAATGCTGAACATTACCAGAAATTGGCATGTCATTGGCCATTAAAAAGCATTTATGTATATTGGTCGACAACAGCAAAAAGAAATAAGCAGAAATGCATGCTAATGTATTTGCATGAACATTATTCAGCACACCAAAGTGTCTTTTGACCTTTAACCAGTTTACAGAAATGTCTTTTTGAATAATCAAATTCGCAATATACCTCCTTTTTATTCAACAACAATTACAAAAATCAGGACCACCAGATCTCAATTCTGAAACACATGCATCTAAAGCAGCTTGGCTGTCCAAACACATCTTCACTAAACAAGAAAAAGATACACACTCTAGTGCCAAGACAACAGCCTGCAATTCAGCCATTATAGAAGACAAAAAACCCATTACTCTAACTTTAATGTCCAATTCAATCTCAGAAAAAAATGCTACAGCACCACCAATCACATCAACAGAACCAAATCTCTTCAAAGAACTGTCTGTAAAAACAGAAATAGAACCTGATCAAATCTCAAGTAGACCATTCTTAACATCAAAAAATTGATCCAAAAGCAAAACATTATCGACATCTACTAAAGAGTTGCAACTGGGTGGTATTGACAGAAGAACTTTATTATGCAAGAATTTTGATACTAAGATAAACCAAGAAGACACAGGTCCCTTGAGATCCAGTTTTTTCCAATGCTGGAATGTTTACCAATTCAGGACTTTACCATGTTTGTTTAAAAGTCTATCACAGAAAGCTACACCAAATCTCTTTAAAAAACTAACCTGATCATAATACAAAAAAGTTCCTAAAACACTAGAAACAGAATACTTGCCAGAATTAAAAAAAGCATAAGACAAATTGTTTACCATAGAAATATTATTGTTTAAAAAAATATGTACTATTCCAGCCAGAAAATTGTTAAAAGAACCAACATGCAGTCTCATAAGATACTACAAGGGATTAAAAAGAGTCCAATCCAAAACCTGCAAATCCAGAAAACAATGCTCAAAAAGCTGACCAACAACTCCAAAAGAATTAGAAAAACTTATAACAAAAGCAGACTTCCTCTTAGCTTGAACTTGTTTAAATGTCTTTAGACCATAGAGTGAAAAATGATAACGTACCTCACTTAGAAAATCTTAAAACAAACCAGCCTTTGACTTGAAGTTTTTTCTAACCAGAGCATTCCAGTGCTAACAAACAGCAGAGGAGACAAAACTAAACTAAGTGCAGTAGTTGATAATAGGCTAAAGAACAGCTAACACCAAATATATGAACTGTTTGTCTAAAATAGCTTTATGTAGCACCATATTAGAAAAGAACTTGATGTCAGACTGAGCTTTAGCCAAGCTGGACTTGGACAAACCATCAGTTAACAAGAATATACCCAAGTATCTATGAAACACACCACATCTGATAATCGAGATAGGCAACCCACTAATCCTAAAAACAGCATTCTGGACCCTCTGGTTAATAGGAATGGCCACTGTTTTATTATTATTTATTGAGATATTATTAATAGCAAAGAAATTACTGGCAACATCCAATATAAATTGTGTGGCAGCCTGACTACTCCCAATCCAGATAGTATTGTCAACAAAAGCACCAGCAGCAAAAAAAAAAGTCATTTTACCCATATTGTTTATTCTGCCCAATTTGACCACAAACTTGGTATTAATCTGGTAGCCACATATACTTTTCTGTCTTTTAATCTTACACAGTAAGAGATCATAGAAAATCTGTCAGAGAAGAGGGGAAAACACTTCCCCTTGATCAAGACCATCCAGCACCCAGTAATCATCCAAAAGACCAAAATTTGTCATAACATGGTTTAATTTATCTTTATGAATTCTACCAAAAAACCTAATAAATCTGTCACACATTTTGATGCACCACAAACTAGTCTCCAAATAGTGCCAGCTAATTAAGTCATATGCCTTGTACATATTCTGCAAAACCAACCAAACCTCTCTGTCTTTCTCTAAAGCATCTTCTACCACTAAACCAACAGCAAAAATGGGAGACTGGGTAGAGATATTATGAAGAATGAAAAAATTATCCTCATACAACACCCCAAACTTACTGCAAGCAAGAAAAATCTGATCTGAAAGAATCTTAAAAAAGATCTTGTGAGCAGTTTTCAGCAGAGCAATAGGGTGAGTGTTCATTAAGATACCATCCCAATCATAAGACTTAAATATCATAGAGACCTACACTTTTCCCCACAAAACCAGAATCTTGTCTAATCTTAGGCACAAATTTAGGAGATCCAACAAGCTTTTGAGAATGACCTCATCACAATGCTTCTATAATTCATTAGAAATACCACTAAGGCCAGCAGCCTTTTCATCCAGTAAATGTTTAACAATCTAAAAAAGCTCATCAAAACCAATAATATCCATAACACCAAAGAAAACATCATTATCTACATATTGCAAAGAAGCATACTGACAAGTCCAAGAAACAGAAAAAGATGTAGACACTGACCACTTTCTGGTCCACTTTTCTATTATTATATCAACTTTGGATTTAACTTCACCAGAATCTAAAATTAATTCATCATCTACCACCAAATGGTCAAGGACCACTTTGTGAAAAAGTCTATCCAAAATACTTCTGATTATATGGTCTTTGTCTGTGCAAAAATTTTTCATTCTTCTATTAATAGCATGCCTAATTGTGGCAGCTTCAACAGCTTTAGACTTATGCATCTTGGAATAATGGTAACTCTTCCTAAACCTGAACAGACAAACAAAAATTTCCATGCTGCTAGCACTATTATTTAACATGTTTCAAACTTTAAAAGCCTTACTTTTATCAGCAATCAACCAAGCATTGAGAAGGAAACCAGTTTTAGAAGCATTACCAGACTGAAAAGACTTTACTAATTTAGCAACCAGCAGTTCTAGTTTAAAAAATTTAAAAGAATGTTTGTTGGAAGAACATTTGATCTTATAAAACCAATGTATAAAGAATGTCTCATCAGCTGCATTGACCAACACTTTTACCAACAAAGACCACATAGAATCAAAATTCTCACCAGCACTGGTGACTAAAAACTCATTACTCATAGAAGAAAACTTAACTAAAGAACACTTCTTAAAATGTGCCCATTTGGAACTGTCCATATCCGCAATTTTGAACTTCTATCAATTTTTATTAGCTTGTTTGTGCAAACCATTCAACTAAACATCCAAAAGCCCACCCAGACTAACTGACACCACAACAGTCTTGTGGTCAGTGTCAAAATAATTAGAAACAAAAGCAACAATCAGATTAATGACTGCTAAAGACAAATTATTACTGACAAAAATATAATTAATTGTTTTTTTGGCACCCCTTGAATTGCTCTATGTAGAAGTCCTGACTAATGAGTATGCACCAAATGAGTTGGCCAGACCCAGATCCAAACAAAACTTAAAACTTGCATTTTTCTTAGAATTATTCTCATTGAAGTTACCTCTCAAGACCACAAAAGTACTGGAGTTTAGAGCTTTTGTGATAAAAAAATTGACTTCCATAGTCTAACCAAATCTAGTTCCAGAGAATGCACCAGTATACAAACCCAAAACTGTAACTGAGAGTTTACCTTTGAAGAGGAGATACACCAAAATAATCCGACCAGGGACCTTCTTAACTTTAGAAACATGGCAGGCCAAAAAATTGTTCATAATAATGACCACCCCAGCACCAAAAAACCCTTTGTCCAAACCAAATGAAAAAATTCTAATACTATCAAACCTGTTCATAATCTAAGGTCTACAACCAGACTTTAACTTTGTTTTAATAACAATTGAGACCATATTTTTAAATTTCACATGCCAATACACAATATCCTCCTGTTTTACAGGATTGTTTATGCCTCTGACATTATATGTTGCAAACTTCTAGGCTAATTCACTCATTAAGAAGAAGATCAGGGGTGCATATTACCAGCCAGGACCAAACCATTAAGATAAGCTGACAAACTCAAAACTGAAGTAAAAAGACCTTCCAACATATTCTCAAATTTGACCATATTAGGGGAAGAAGATGAGTTCAGAAACACAGCAACCTTATCACTAGTGGCCTTACTCAAGCTCTTTCTTATCACTATATTACCCACCTGATTCTGTGATGAGGGGGTTACCAGCAGCTGACATCCAGGGCTAGGCTGAGAAACTGCTGGTATAAGCAAATCCAATCTCTTAGCCAACTCACTAATCTGTTCTATGAGGCTGGTAAGACTGACTTCTAAAACAGCAAATCTTTTTTCAATATCAAATATAACAGGAAGGGTAGGCTTTATCTCCGAAAAAGAGCCAGGATTGACTGAACCATTTTTTACAGAGAAAAGAGAAAATGAAAATCCACCAGCTATTTTTGCTCATGAAATCCCACCAAAAGCAACAGAACAAGCAATAGGAACTGAATGCTTGGAATAGATGGCAGCCAACCTGCTTTTATCCATATCTAAAAGTGACATATGAGATGGCTTGCCAGAATACAAACTCCCATTCACAGAACAGTTCAATGATGTATGCCTTATTTTCTTACACTTGGTGCACTTAGAAAAACCTTGATGAAACCATTGCAAATTGGCTCCTTTTAACACAGATGTGATTCCCATGATGACATCCAAAGATTCAGCTAAATTAAAACAAACAATAGCACATTTGGCCTGGACATATGTAATAGAATGCTGGTTGATCATACATGTTTTTCTACTCACAGAACCAATAAAATCCCAAATGTTATGAGCATTTGTTCTTACAGAGAGAATATAAAGCAGCACTCTATGATTGTCTTTTGCATCCCATAATTCTTTGTTCATATTGGACCTAGCAATATGCACCACATCTTTTCTGATTAGAATAGACCATTTTGCTGTGACCAAATCAGCATGATCTATCTAATTAAACTCAACTACTACTTTCTGTTACAGTTCTACCAATTGCATTTTGATTGACTTAATTAACCCAAATTCAAATAGTGCAGTACACACAGCCTCAACTGATGTTCTAACTGGAATTTTTTTTAATACCACAGCCCAATCTGAATGCCTAGTAGATTTTCTAAGATCAGTATTAACCAAAATTTTCACTTCTTCAGCTTTTTTAGAAGTCTGCACCAAACTTAATTTGGAAGTAAACATTGCTTTAATGATTTCAGCAAACTTTGAGGGGGTAGAGGCCTTTCCAAAACCATTGATTTTTGAAAACAACTTTCTGATTACTTGAAGCTTTTTTTGAGAAGATTTCCCAACCATTTTGTCCAACCCAATATCCAAAGTAAAAAATTTGTGAACAGAAATGTTGATCAGATTCTTTAGAGGTAAAAGGAGTTTCAATAAAGTGTCTAAAAGAACATCATCTTTAATATCACTTAATGAAAAATTAATTTTACCCAATAGCTTGCTTAATGTTTTTTTGGTTTTGATTTTTGAATTAGCAAGTGTTTAATTAGAATCTCCTTCAGCAAAAACACCACTTTTATTATAATCAAAACTGGTCTCTTTCACTAGACATTTCTCCTTTATATCAATACTATTAAACTCAGTGATGTCACCAGTCTCTGAATTCCATAAGTGATTATTCTGAACCTTAGAACCAACATTCTTACCATTAGAACTATCTTCTAAAACACCACCTCTCTTTTTTTTTCTTGGAAGAATAGGTCTAAAGCCATTACTAGTACCAGAAACTTTAGCAGTCTTCTTCATAACAGCAATACTACAGCCAACAGTAGCCTTGTAGTCAAGAATAAAGGATTTAGATTTATCATACTGAATTGTAAAAACTTCTTTCAGAAAAAACTTTTGACTCTTTTTAGGGATTTTTGAATGAAGAAGAAAAAGAAGTTTTTTTTGTAATTAATCACAAATTTTTAGATAAAATTAAATAACTTTAAAATTATAATTTTATGTTAATTTTTTTTTATTATATTTTTAATAAATACAGTTTAACTATTATTTAATATACAAAAACAAACAAAGTAATTTTAACTAAATATAGTTCATGTACTTTTTATATATGACCAATTAATTAGACTAATTAAAATAATACTATGCATTTATTCAAACTTTTACATTATTATTTAAACTCAAAAAAAACAAGTCTTGTACAATCTAAAACTAATAGCAAAAAACTTGACAATATTAAGCAACTAAACTATTTTAGCTGAAAAAATTCTAGACAAATTCTATAAGACTTTAAATAAAATTTTTACATTATTAACCAGTTTACTTTTTTCTATATTTATTTTAAACTTTGATCTAAGTAATCATAACTTGTTTTAATGTTTTTTAGTTAAACAATAAATAAAATTAATTACTATTAATACAGATTTTTTTAAACTACCAAAAACCAATACTGTTTTATTAATTCAGTTCTTAAAAATAAAACTTTTACACAAAATTATGTAAATACTTACATTTAAAATCTCCCCAAAAAAAATATATAGTATTAATAAAGATAATACAGAACAAATCCTTATTAAAAACATTTACAGTTTAATATCTATGCAAAATTTCAGAATGCAAAAAATATTTTTTAAACAAATAAAAGCATGATTAAACAATTTAATATTATTGCATATCAAGCACAATATATTTAGATAATCTTTGTTATAAAATCTTTTTTTGACTGTAATTAACAACTTTTTATGATTTGTTTTTATTAAATATGTGTGAAAAGCAGCTAATATCTAATTAATAAAACCAAAAAACATTTAAAAGTTCAGATGTTAGACCAAAACAGTACAAGTCTAGTTTATGTTCTGAATAAAAAAACCATCCAAAATTTTTGTACTAAAACCTGTTTTTTATTGAGCATAACAAATAATTAAATAAATATTACAAATAAAATAACAGATATTATTTAACATGATCAAATTATTAGTTATAATAAATTTTTCTTAAACTTCAATAAAAAAACCCAAATAAAATTGTGTTATATTATATATTAAAATATTGGCAAAATTATTATTTGCATTTTTTAAATGGCTTTTGACTTTTACTTATTTTACAAAAATGTTTTTTGATCTTATTAAATTAACTATATGCTGTTTTTTTACTTAATACTTGTTCTAAAAATTAGACAAATAAAATTTAAGCTTTAAAATATATGCACTTATAACAACCAGACTATTTGTATACAAAATTACTAAGCAAAAAAAAAACATATTCCAATATTAAAGCAATTATTTACAATTCTAATATTGTCAAAAACACTAATTTATGTATTTTAATGTCTATTCTTATTTTAACTTTAAAAAAATATGCTGTTGTTTTATCAGCCACTTTTGTAGTCTTTAATTTTTTTAATAAATTATCTGTATAAATTTTAATTACTTTAGTTTACAATTTATACAAATACTTCTGAATATCTAAAAAAAATTTAAAAAAAAAAATTTAAACAATTAAAATTTAAAACAACTCTATTAGTTTTAATAAAAAAATTACTTATGTAATCTAAAGCTTTTTCAAACCACAATAGTATTAAATCTCTAAAACTCAATTTTTTCCAATGATAAAATGTTTTTAATATATAGCTATTCTATATTTGTTCAATAATTTGTCTTTAAAAATAATATTAAAGCACTTTAAAAAACAAATTACATTAAAATAATAAAAATTTCTTAGAATTACAAATATTAAAAAGTGATCAAATTTATAAAATACATTAAGCAAATTATTTGACAAAAAAATTCTATTATTTAAAAAATTTTATTATACTTACCAAAAAATTATTAATTAGACTGACTTTTAACTTAACCAAATACTATTGTAAATATATAGACATTTAATTCAGAATCTGCAAATCTAAAAAGTAGTGCTTAAATAGTCAACTAAAAACTCTTATTATATTAAAAATTAAATTACTAAAATCATTTTTGTTTCTGTTTATATTTATTTAAAAAATTTTAATTTATACAAAAATAAATAATACAAAGCTTTATCTTTGAGTGATTTTTTTCATCATCAGGATAGTGTCCCTATGTCAGTGGTTCTTGGAAAAGCTAAGTTTTGTGTGTGTCTTCCATCTTTCTATTGGTATGACATTGCCTTTATGGATCAGCTCTGTAATCATAATGGTGCCATTTTTGATTGGAAAACTTTTAAGCATTGAAAGAGATTGAATTCTCATGACTCAGCTCCTGATTGGTTTAGTTTTTCTGTCATCTTCCTTAATAATATGTCTTCTTTTTCTGTTTGTATGTCTGCTTCTGAGAGTATTGGTGGCCATTTGAGCATTTTTAAGTTCCAAGAATTTAAGTTGGTATGTAATTAGTTGTCTTGTGTTGGTACTAGTTGTTTGTCTGTCTATACAGATAGCTCTCTAAGAGATTTGGACATCATATAAAGAAAGGCTGGTGCTGCTGTCTTTTTTGAAGATATTGGTCTAGGTTTGGGTATAAAGATTTCTGGTTTGTTGTTTTCTACTTTAACAGAGCTACAGACCATAGCTCTGGCATTGGAATGTGTTCCTCCTCATTGCTCAGTATGTTTACACTCTAATAGTCAGGCTGTTCTAGATACATACAAGTCAAAATTATGTCTAATTTGTCCGAATTTTTGCAATCAGTGTTGGGTAGAACATTTGCATATTGTGAACATTATTTGTAGTAAAAATTTGAGGGTAAAGTGGCTTAAAGTAAAAGATCACTTAGGTGTTGTGAGGAATAATCAAACAGATGCTCTTGTTGCTGTTCCTTCCAACTCTGATTGGTTTTTTCTCCCCCATTTGGAGAGACATTGTCTTTTGGCTAGTGGTGATCTCGTTTCTGGTAATTCTAGGCATTTTGTTTGGAATGTGTTTAAATTTGTTTATCATGTGTATTAGAAAGTCAGTTCTGGCTCCAAGATTCTGGCGGGTGATTTGTTATCAGATGTTGATTGATTAAATTTCTCTTTGGTGTGGCATCCAGATTTGTATATGGCTGTAGGCTTCACAAACAAACCTTCTGCTGGCTTGCATATGTACTTCATGAAGACATTATATTATCAGCTGTCTGTTACTGTTTGGAAGCAACTTTACTCCAGATGTTATCTGAGTGTATTGTGTTTGTTTTGTGGTAATATGGAGGTTTCTGACCATGTTTTCTCTTGTAAAATTGACCTCCTTATCTATTGTCAGTTGTTGAATACTCATGCAGCTTTCTGGAAGCTGATTTCTGGTCTCTCTTGTTCCTCTTCCTGTGTGTCTTAACTTTTGTTGTTTTGCACTTCTAATGTCTTTATATTTATGTCCCTTTTCAAAGGGTTTGTCTTTAAAGATTGGTTCCAAGAGGCTTTGTCTGTCTTTTATGATCCTAAAATTGTAAGTTAGAAGATTGTGAATTTTATGCATGCTTTCGGTCTTAGTTTCAAGAATTACATTTGGTTAGTCTGTGCTAAATATCATGTCTTTATGGAAAAAAATAGGTTAATTTCACTTAATGGTTTATTTTCTGTTTCAATTTCTAGAATGTCAGTGCGGTTGTCTGCTGGTGTTAGTAGATTGCTTGGTATTGCTGACGCTTTTGGTATTCACTTTGGTTTTCGTAGATCATGTTCATTCTTTTCTGGTATTGGTAATGATGTTTCAGTTTACATAGTTGCTTAGTGTCATTTTGATCAGTCTGAATGGCTGGTTATGTGTAGAAAAAGCATGATTTGTGCCTAGTTTAGATCAGTTATCTAATGTACTGTATTAGGTAGCATTTGGATCTTACTTGTTAAGCATTAATAAAAAAAAAAGCTTTATTAAGAAAGTCTTTTGGCAAATTGGCTTTAAATTTGAGTCTCTTTTTTATTATAATATTTTATTTTTGATATATACTCTTAAACACAATATTAAACTATATTTGATAATTTATAATAAATAATAAAACTGTTAAAACTAAATAAAAGAACTATTTGTTCAACAAAGTTTTTTTGAAAACCAAATTTGAAAAAAACTTAATATTTAAATGAGCTTTAATAAAACTTAGCTTAGATATGTCATTTGTAAACAAAAAAATTTCCAAATATCTATAAGATTTATAATATTTGACAATAAAAATTGGCTAATTATTAATATACAAAGAAGTATTAACAACTTTTTAATTAATAAAATAGCTATTATTTTGTTATTGTTAATAGAAATATTGTTACAGTTGAAACTTATACTTCTTATTAATTATCACATGTATTAGCCATTGATGTCATATAAATTAGCCACTCTATTTTTAGTAAGTAATTATTGACCTGATCAATGACCTGACTGTTGACCTGATTATTGACCTAATCATTAACCTGATCATTAATCTAGTCGTTGACCTGATCATTGACCACTTTTGATAGCTATATAAGTAATGAATCTCTTAACTGTAGAAAAGTATGAAAAAATCAAGGAAATCAAATAAATAAAATAACAACTTTCATCTCAATTCTTTTCTTATTGCTAATTTCCCTTTCCCTACTTTTAAGTATCTGAACATCTTAAAGATAAAAGATTACTTGTTGGTTATTCTTTACCTTTTTCCTAAAACATGTAATTGCAACATTTGAAGATTATTGAATAAAATGTAACTGAAGAGCACATCTGATACTTGATATTGAATTCTAAGAGCACCAACATGAAGCATAGAATTATACCAAGTGTGATCATTTGTTGACAGTATGGATTATTTTTCTATCTTCAGATTTCCCAGTTATCTTTGAAAAGTATAGCAACTGAGATATTTTATGAAACTGATCTCACACATTAAATCCATACTTATTCAATTCACTCTTTGAAGTTGAATTTCCTTTGATTATTCTCATCACTCTACAATCCTGTTCTCCCTTGCTATCCATTAGCTTGTTACTCCAACCCATAACATAAAAGTGGTGCTTCTTGTGAAGTTGTCAAAATCCACTTTGTTTTCTATTTGTATGGGTGATTATTCATACCTGTCACAACAATCAAAAGAATATTTTAAAGCACACAACAAAAATGATCTAGACTTTATTGAACTTAATCCTTTGCCCTCCTGCTTGATTTGCTTCTCCATTGAAGAACAATCCAGCAGACAATTCCAAGACTTTTGGAACTGGTTCCTAAATGAGCATTCAGCTGAAACCTACATAGCTTATACAACCTATTACTTTAACCAAGCTTATTTTGAAGACAACTTTAAAGAAAGAAACAACAGTATCAATCAGCTTTTATATTTTACAATCTTTAAACAACAGCCCCCTAATCTCGAATATCTGAATCATCAAATCCACATTTGGATTGCTGCCCATCAATCAACAGAAACTTCTCTTGAAACAGAAAAAGAAAGCTATCAAACTACTCTTGTTTTTTGATATCTTTTCAAGTGAATCAAAACACTTCACACAAACAGTTACACCTGAACCAATGGTTCAAGACCCTCTGCAACAAAACATTCTGATTGTTTTCCAAGGTATACAGACTGCTTTAGGGCAAAGAAACAACACTCCATTATCATTATTCAGAGGTAATGCCCAAGATCCAATTGAATAGTTGGATGATTTTAAAAGAGCTGCCACAGCAAACCAATATGATAATAAATACAAGTTCCAAATTGTTGGTGGCTACTTCCAAGGCTCTTCTGCTACTTGGTTCTTACAAGAAACCAATGCCAATGCTCAGCAAAAAATTATTAAATAGGCACCAGCAAATGCTAAAAAAGACAACACCTCTTTCACTACCCAGTTTGAAACAAAATTTAGAACTTCCATCTTAATCTCAAAATGGCGTATGGAATTAGAAAAAAAAACTCAAGGTCCTGATGAGGTTGTGACAGAATATGCCAAAGCAATAAGAAAACTCATTAAATAAATAGACTCTGGAAGAAATTGAACAGAAGAGCAGAAAATACATTCCTTTACAAAAAGATTGAGAACTTATCTATTATATGCTTTTTGGCCTCTCCTGGTCTTGAAAGATAATCTCACAATAGATATGGCCATTGAATTTGCTTAGAGAATAGAAAACAATCAAAGAATACACTTAGGATCTACACTTTCAGTTTTTGCTCCTGCTTTTGTTATGGCTTCTGCTCTCCAAATGGCTGCTACCTCTTTTGCTGCCCAAACTTAAGACCCAAATGAACAGTTAATAGATAGACTTACAGCTAATCTTGCCTGGCTATTAAAACTATTAGCCTAAGCAGTCAGAGACAATCAGCAATTCCAAAGACCCAGATTTGAATCCTGCTTCAATTAAACCCAACAACCACTATATTAAAGACAACAAAATTGTGGCCCACCTGTGTGCTATCATTGTGGACTAACTAAACACTTTTCTAAAGACTGTAACAATCTTTCATTGCCTCTTTCAGCTCCCAAAAATAATGACACCTAAAATAACAGACCCAACAATAATAATGTTTCTAATCAAAGACCCAATTATGCCAACATCAATTTCTTTGGAAAGAATCCCCTAATTGAAACTACTGTTTATCAGCCTTTAAATTGGTAGGTGTATCTCCAAAGGGTGAGAGTGCAAGCCAACCAGAAGAAAACCTCTTTTACATTTTTAACCTAACTGATGATGATCATAATATGAATAAACTAGCAATCAACATGTTTGAATCAACCAGAAAGAAGAAGAAAGCCAAGATTGATTTCGTTATAGATCTAAACAAAGCATCCAAATCATCTGCTGATAACAATGAGCTACCAAAGGCTAAGGTTTTTAAAAATCTTCCAAAGTTGGAACTCTCAGAAATTGTATAAAAATCTGGACCCTATTCTGTTGTTAAAGATCTCATGAAAACCCCAGCACACATTACATTTGGCCAACTGATGACTCATCCACAGTTCAGAAAAGATCTTCACAAATCATTAATACCAAAGAAAAAAACACCAAAGACCAACAAACGCTCTCACCAAGCTAGACTTGCTGATAACAACAATGTCACTCCTCTGATTTGTAAAGCCCAAGTGGCTGGTTACTTCATTGATCTGATCTTAGACAGTAGATCATCTGTTAGTGTAATTGCCAAACATTTTTTTGAAGCAATCAGCAGAAAGATTAATGAGCCTTCCACAAGACCAATGACCAACGTACATAATAATAAGAAGAAAGGCTTGGGCATAGCCAAAGTTATTTTTGTCCACATCAATAATATCAGCATTAAAACTGATATGGAAGTATCTGAAGCAAAAGAGTATACCATCATTGTTGGTAATAAATGGCTTAAGAAAGCCAAAGCACTACTTAACTATGAACTTTGTGAGTTAACTATTAGATATGGTGAAAAACCCATTGTGATTAAGTGCCATTATTGGACAACCCCTCCAATACCCAAGCAAAACCAAAAAAAAGAACAATCAGATGAATCAGATGATGATGAGAGCAATGATAAAGATCAAGAAAAACAGGAAGAAACTGTTGAACTCACCTATACTATTTTCACCAGCAATGAAAAGCCACTGGATAATATTAAAACTGACAAAGAAGGAATTATAGTAAATGGCAAGCTGATTTGCTGGCCCTACTACAATATCTTCAGAAAAACCTTTAACAGAAAACCTGGCAAGAAAGCAAAATACAGTTATTGGTGGCATGGTTCTTGTGCATGGTATTAGTATAATAAATCTTTGTATTTACCAAGTGATGAATGCAAATCTTGCCTGATCTATTACAAAGATTGGGAATTAATTAGCTTGATATCTTGAAAAGAACTTAAAGAAGTACAAAAGTTTTTTGAGAATGAACCACCTGAAATCCAATCAATAATTGTAGAACAAAAAGAATCTTCCTCTGAAAAAAGAAAAGTGGAAATTGAAAATCTGTTGGCTAAAAATAGTCCAGTTATTTCAAAAGAAGGTGACACTCCTGGACAAACCCATGTGATACAACATACCATCACTACCAAAAAAACTTGCCCTATTTATTTGAAGCCATATCAATCCAATTGATATAATGATAAGTTTATCAAGAAAGAAATAAACCAGATGAAAGATCTTGGATTTATACAAAAAACCATGAGTAAATGGGCTTTCCCAGTTGTAGTGGTATTCAAGAAAGATGAAACCCTATGCTTCTGTGTTGACTACTGCCAATTAAATGCCATCATTATAAGAGACATGTACCCACTCCTCAAAATTAATGCAATGCTAGATAAATTCAATGGTGCTGCTTTCTTCTCAACCATTGATTTAACTGCTGAATTCTGGCAAGTAGAGATAGATCTAGAAAGCAGAAAAAAAACTGTCTTTATCACCAAGTATGGCACCTATGAATTCACAGTCATGCTTTTTGGTCTTACTAATGCTTCTCCTACCTTTCAATACCTAATGGATAAAGTGTTTGAATTAGTAAAAAAAACTTTGTTCTGGTTTATTTGGACGACATAATAGTATATTCAAAAACCTGGGATGAACATCTTGAATATTTACAGAAGGTTTTTAATCTGCTCAAAAATGCTGGCCTCAAGATCAATCCAATCAAATCTTTCTTTGGATGCTAATCCACCCAATTTCTTGGTTATTTTGTTACAAAAGATGGAATCTTTTCTGACTCAGCTAAAGTTGAAAAAGTTCAAAACATTAAACAACCAATGAATGTTCTTAAACTATGCTTTTTTCTTGGTTTGGTCTCTTACTATTGCAAATTTATCAAGGATTTTTCCAAAATTGCCTTTTCTCTTAATCAACTACTCAAAAAAAATGTCAATTATCACTGGAGCACTTATCAACAAAAAGCTTTTGAATTTTTGAAGGAAAAACTTGTTACTGAACCAATTCTCAAACAACCTAATCTGAACCAACCTTTTATCCTTCACACTGATGTATCTGGCTATGAACTTGGTGCTGTTCTTTTACAGAAAGATGAAAATGGCAGAAAACATGCTATAGCATATGCCAGTAGATCTCTCACACCAATAGAAAAGAATTATTCAGTTATTAAACAAGAATATCTAGCTGTAGTTTGGACTACCAACTACTGGGATTAATATTTTTTTGGTGCAAAATTCTTAGTGATAACAGATCATCAAGCCTTGGTTTGACTATGCAAGAAAAAGAAGCTGGAACACAAAAAAATAATTTGCTGGATACTCTACTTGGATGAATTCGACTATAATATTCAACACCACAAAGAAGCAAATCATCAAAATACCAACACTCTATCTAGACTTACCATCCAGTGATAGTACAACCTCTCAAACCAAACCAACTTAATTATTAATAACTTCTTTATAAACAAACATGATAATGGACTTGGACAACTACTCTGCCTTAATGGAATTTTTGGGTAAAAGACAATACCCACCTAAATACACTCGACAGTAAAGAGAACATTTGTGCAAACAATCAAATTTTTATTTGATCTGCCAGAACCAATTATACAAAAGAAACAAAAAAGATCCTGACTGCCTCCAGAGAGTCATCAGATTTAAAGAAAGAGAAATTGTAATATACAACATATACACTGACCCATTAGCTGGACACTTTGGAAAAACAAAGACAATTTAGAAAACTTTAGCTTGCTATTATTGGCCTACCTTGGAAAAAGACATTGCTGAATACATCAAAACCTATAACATTTGCCAAAGAAGAGGCAAACCCAATCACAAAGAAGATATCTATCCAATCTTTGTTGGTCAATCATTTGACAGAATTGGTATAGATGTTGTTGGATCTTTAATAATCACTCCTGATGGCAACAAATATATTATCACAGCTACTGACTATCTTACAAAGTGGGTAAAAGCAAGAGCCACCCCAGACCAAACAGCAGTCTCAATAGCCAATTTCATTTATGAAGATATTATCTGCTGTCATGGCTGCCCCAAAAAACTTTATCTAATAGAAGAAGAGCTTTTCTCAATACACTAGTTAAAGAACTTTGTAGAAAAATGAGAATACATCATAAACTTTCCTCCTCTTATCACCCCCAAACAAATGGCCTAGTAGAACATTTCAATAGAATATTATGTAAAACCCTAGCCAAAACCAGTAAAAAAACAAACTTATGGGACAAAGTACTGTCTTTAGCTTTGTTTGCTTATAGAACTGTAAATCATGACATAACAAGTTATGAACCTTTTTATCTGTTCTATGGACGCATAGTAACACTACCAATAGAAACTGACATTAAAACAATACTCTTTGAAGAGATTACAATAGGAAATTACAAAGACATTTTGCAAAGAAGACTTGGTACTATTCTTAACTCCTTAGTAGAAGCACAAATAATTGCTTTTGAAAAGATAAAAACAGTTCCAAAAAAAGCTTAAGAAAAAAAAAACCTATAAAACACTTTTTTTAAGTGTTGGTGACTTAGTATTGGAATACCATTTAGATAGAGACAATATTTATGGTGATAAATTCTCTAGCCAGTGGAAAGGACCTTTTATAGTCAACAAAGTTTTGAACAATAGTTTTTATATTCTTCAAGATCAATTTGGAACAATCTTCAATGATTATCCTGGTACACAACTCAAAAAATATCATAAACAACCTGATTAGCTGCCCGTTTTGATAATACCAACTCAAATGATCAGCAAAAATTAAGTATAAATAAATGCACCATTCCCAAAACAGAGATATCTTTAATTAATATGAACAATTATTTTCTGGATCAAAACATTCAAAATGCTTTTTATACTTTTTATGAGTATTGGATCAAAAACTATCCAAATGTTACTCTGACCATTGGAAAACAAACCACTATAACTGATAACAGTAGAACACATACTGTTATTAGACCAAAGAAAACTACTACCAGAAGAGAAAGAATTGATAGTAAAATAGATAAATATCTGTTGAAAAGTATAACAGCAGCTATACTCCTATCTTCCAACACAATTGGAAAAACACTTCAAGAAATCTTACTCATAGACAAAAACTTGTCATATGGAAGGCAATTAAAACTCTATGGTTGCCTTGGTGAAATCATAAAAGATATGAAACTCATGAAGAAAACAACTTCAGAATACAGGCAGAAATTTTGGACATTATACAGTTAGATGTTTCAAAAGTTTTAATTATTGCTAAAAGAGCCAAAACTCTAATACAAATATTTGGTCTCCTGAATACAAAACTCATTTTGTCTTAAGTGTTATATATCTTATTCACAAAAAACTTCAACAAACTAGTTAGCTTTGAGTTAGATAAAACTCTTCTAATTAATTACACTATAAATAGCTTAATTTTGCCAAAACTTAATCTCTTTGGAGAGAATGATGTTATGGTTGAAACTTATACTTTTTATTAATTATTATATGTATTAGCCACTGATGTCATATAAATTAGCCATTCTATTTTTAGTAAGTGATTATTAACCTGATTAATGATCTGACTGTTGACCTGATCATTAACCTAATCATTAACCTGATTATTGATCTAGTCGTTGATCTGATTATTGACCACTTTTAATAGCTATATAAGCAATGAATCTCTTAACTGTAGAAAAATATGAAAAAATCAAGGAAATCAAATAAATAAAATAACAACTTTCATCTTAATCCTTCTCTTATTGCTAATTTCCCTTTCTCTACTTTCAAGTATCTGAACATCTTAAAGATAAAAGATTACTTGTTGGTTATTCCTTACCCTTTTCCTGAAACGTGTAATTACAACATTTGAAAATTATTAAATAAAACATGACTAAAGAACACATCTGATACTTAATATTGAATTTTAAGAGTGCCAATATGAGGCATAGAATTATACCAAGTATGATTATTTGTTGACAGTACAGACTATTCCTTTACCTTCAGATTCTCCAGTTATCTTTGAAAAGTATAGTGACTGAGATATTTTATAAGACTAATCTTACATATTGAATCTATACTTATTCAATTCGCTCTTTGAAGTTGAATTTCCTTTGATTATTTCCATCACCTTACAATCCTGTTCTCCCTTGCTATTTGTTAGCTTGTTACTCCAATCTGTAACAATATTATTGATCTTAAAAAACTTATTAACAATTTTCAAAATGTATTGTATTGAAGCTTAACTACTTTTTATCTAAATTGTATTATTAACAAAGCATTAACTGTAAAAAAGAACAATCTTTTTTTATTAATTTTTACTTTATCTGTTTTTGTTACAAAGTTTGTATTAATTCTATATTTACACAAATGCTTATGTCTTTTTATTTTATATAACAAGAGATTATAAAAGATTTTTTAAAATAGTGGCAAGAAAATTCATTTTGATTTAACTTATTATGTACTTTGTAATCATTCAAAAACCCACACATTTTAATTTATTTTAAACTAGTTTTTAGGTAATATTATTTAATTAATTTATAAGTTTTATGCATATTTTATAAAACCAGTCAAAGTTTTTGGTTTTTTTTAAAGTATTTTTTACTATTAAACCAATAATAAAAATAAGTGACTGAGTCAAAGTACTTTTTAATACTATAAAGTTGTTTTCATAAAAAATATTAAAATTGTTATTTGTAAAGTAAATACAATTTGAAAAAACTTTAAACAAAATTTTTTAACCATTTTAATAAGTATAATAGATTACGTATTTGTTAAAATACTATCTTATTTATAAGACTTAAAAATTATTAAAATTCATACTTTTTACAAAACTAAAATATTATTAAAAGCCAAACAAGAATTTAATAAAACCAAAAAACATCTTATTACTAGGTTATTACAATATTTTTATAGTTTATTAAGTATATTAAACAAACTAACAACTTTGTTATTAAACAGACTACCAATTACCAAAACCAATTCATTTATGTTAATCTTTTCTATTATGTTTAAAAAAGCATTATCTTTAATATAATTCAAAAACATATATTGACAAAATTACAGATTAAATAGCACTAAAAGCACTTTTTATTTTTTTGTTTATTTTTTTATGATTTTAACAATTCTAAGTTTTATTTTATTTGGTTTTAAAACTAAATTTTTTTCAATTATCAAGTAATCTAAAACTATCTTGTAAAACAATTATTCTAATATGCTTTTTATTATATTATTCTTGTTAAAACTAAAATTTTTTATTTTTTTTTTAATTGTTTTTTTAATAAAAATATCCTCAACTACTTTTGATTCTTGGATCTCTAGTAATTTTTTTTGATTATTAATAAATGTTTGATAATATTTAGTGACTTTACACTATTATAAATTATATTATTAACTTTAAAAGTCTTAATGTTATTAAAAATCAACTATATTTTAATAAGATAATTAAGCCTAAAAATTTTATTTGAGCTTAACTTTTTTACAATCTTGGTTATCAACAATTTTAACTTAAAAACCTTTAATAAATGTCTATTTTTTAAACAGTTAAATTTATTAAATCAATGTTTAAAAAACATTTTATTAGCTAATTTTACTATTATTTTTTTCAAAACATTTCACATTTTGTTCAAATTGTCAAGAATTTTTGCATTCTTAAATTCATTTATTAGCACAAAAAATTTGATAAAAAAACAATTCTTAAATTGTGTTTATTATTACAGATTATTTTTTTAGTAGTTATACTATAATTAATCTTTATGGCTTTTTAGATTAAAAATAATATAAAGAATTATCTAATTTTGACATAAAAATAAATATATTAGTCTTGATTAGTGCTAATTTTAATTTTTATGCTAAATTTTTATGTAATAAATTATTATTATTTTTTTTATTTAAGAATTTAAAAGTTAGCTTGGTAAATTTTTTTTAACTTTTAGCAAGTATTAAATAATTTCCTCTAATAAGTGCTTTTTTTATTTGATTTAATGTTTTTATGTAATGTTTTTATTAAAATTGCTATTAATAACCATTATTATGTTAATTCTTCAAAAAAATTCTTGTTATATCTCTATATTTCTAATTGTGTCTTTTTTTAAAACTCTTGTAAATATATTTTTTTTATATTACACTAATATCAGATATTTGTATTTTTTTGTTTATAGTAAAGTAGTATCTTATTTCTAATAAATTCAAAAAAAATTATAATTAAAAAGTAAAATTCAACAAAATTAGTATTTATAAAATAATTTTGATCAGAAATTATTATTTTTTTTAAGATATAAAGAGCTTATTCTGGATTTTTAAATTAACTGTTAATTTTGGTCAAGATATTATTATAAGTAGTTTCTAGATAATTTCATGTAGTTAATATTTTTTTAATGTATTTTTAATCTTATTAAACTTGGATCTTATTCATATTTTATTAGTGTATTAGATTTTTCTATTATTTTTTTTATTAATAAAAAGACAATAGTAAAAAAAAGTAGTGGTTTTTTGGATTATTTATAAAAGACTAGATTATAAAAAAGAAAGTTCTCTAATTTTACTAATTTTAATATTGGTGAATATTATAATACAAAGCTTAAAAAACATACTTTTTAGCTTTTTTTAAAATTATAATTTATTTTATCTAATTGATTTTTTTTTAATTCTTTAATTTTTTCTAGTTAAAAAACTATTTTTTCTAAAATTCTAAATATTAATAATTAATATATACATATTTTAAGTTATATATTTTCATGTTTATTATAATTAATTAGTAAATAATTGTTAAAGCTATTAGGTCTTTAATTTAACTGTAAGTATCTCTTGGCTTATTTGTTTATAATTACATTAAATTAAATACATTTGTGCACAATTTGCATATTATCATATACACATTATGTTTTCTAATTTTATTTGTTAATCTGTGCTATTTATACTGTTATTTAATAATTGGTTAATATATTGTAATATTATTATTTTTGATTTTTGTTAATTTTTATCAGATAATATTATCTTTTTTTTAAGATTAAGCTTTATTAAAATTGATATGTATTTTTTTAATATCAATATTTAATATAAAGATTTGTATATTTGTTTAGATTATTTATTTTTGTAAATTCTGGAATTTGTTGTTAATAAGTCTTTTAATTTTATTAAAAATAAGTATGTTTATTTTGTTTTTTAACAATACTTCTAAACAATATTAAAACAGTATATAGAGTTGGTATACTGTTCTAAAACAGTGCTTAAAGTTGCTTTTTTTAGTCGGTTTTTTAAACTTCTGGAGTTTTGTTTTGTCAAATTTTTTGCTGTTTTTCTAGTTGTAAATTGTTTAAAAGTTTAATTATACAGCTATTATAAAATATATATAACAAAAAAAAGCAATTAAGTTTGTTTTTTCTTTAGACACTGTATTTTTTAGAAGCTAAAATTTTTCTATAATTTTATTAATTAATGTATTAGTGCTTTTTTGTTTTTTGTTATAAGAGTTAAAACAGTTTGTGTTTAGCTTATTTTTTTATATGGCTGAATTTCTTTTTTTAAATAATATTTCAGAATAATTAAGAGTAATTTTTAATAAGAAATTATTTTTTTGTAGTAGCCAAAATAAAAGTTAAAAAATATTTATACTATTTTCAAGTATATTTATAATAAAATAAATAATTAATTAATTAAAATGAATTATTTTTATATATAAAAATTAAAAAAATTTTTGATAATTTAATGTTTTTGATTTTTTTAACTATTTTTAAGATTGTTTTAATTTCTTTTAAATATTAATAATAATAATTCAAATGTAATTAATCAGATTAATTATTTCTTAAATAATGTTTAATAATTACTATTGGCTCCAAGTCTTATAAAATTTGGTTAAAAGACACAATTAGTATATGTATTCTTAATTTAGATATTAATAGATCAGATAATTATTATTATTAATAAATTTTTAATTGGTTATTGTGTGTAATTTTTTTATTTAAATATAACTTATATGCTTTATTATTTAAGACATTATAGATATAGAAAAGTTTATTTTATTTGTTGTCAAATTTTTTATTTTATTGTTTTTTTGCTTTTGTTTGATATAATAAAATTTTGTTTTCTATTTTGTAAACAATAGATTGTTCTGAAAGTTTGCTATTATGTTGAACTTTTTGTTATTCTTGAAAGTATTCAATATTATTAATTGTACATTAGCAATTGTTTTCTAGTTTTTCTAACAGTTCTGTCTTTTAATAGTTTTTTGTAAGTTGTTCTTGTTTATTGATTCTGTTAAATAAGTGTTTGTTATTAATTTTATAGATAACATAACATTTTTTTTACATGTTAATTTGAATGATATGAATTTTGTAGTGTTGTTTTTTAGTGTTTAATATGTCAATAAAACTAAATAAATAAATAAATTCTATTTTTGTTTTATTTTATTGCTTATTTTTACCAGTAATTTACATAATGTTTTATTATACTATTTTACCAATTTATTTGTCTGTAGATGATAAAATAATAAAAAAAATTGTTTTATTTCAAAATATTGGCTGATTTTAATAAGCAACTTATTTACAAAGTAGGTTTTTTAATTTGAAAATAGTTTTTTTGGGCAGTCATATTTACAGATCAAATTTTTATACATAAAATTAGCAAGTGATTTAGTGTTTGTATTAATTTCTTTTAGTAATAATAATTAGTAGTTTTAATAAATTAATTTCTACTCTATTAAATAGTTTTCTTATTTTAATAGATCATAAAAGTTTAATTACTTTTAATTCTTTTTTTTTAATTTTAGTAATTATTTAGAATAAATTATATTAATATAGTATATTTTTTTTAATCAAATAGTATTTAGTTTGTTTCTGAATTTTTGTTTGTTTTTTTAACAATAATTTTGTTGATAATTAAAGAATTATAAGATACTATTTCAAGTATAAGTTTGTTTTAGTGTTCATTTTGATCAAATAATAAGTAGTTTTTGGTAATTATGTGTGTTTTATTTGTAATAAACAGTTTGTATTAGTGTTTTTAGTATTTTTTATAAATAATATTATAGATGTAAAGTTGTAATAAAATAATTCATTTGGTATAATGTTTTTTTAATAAGTTTTTGTTTATTAGCCAGATAAGTTTTTTGTAATCTGTGATAATATTAAAGAAGTCACATAGTAAATTTTGTTTAAAATATTTTACAGTCTATATAATTGTGAGATATTTTATTTTATAGACAACATAATTTTTTTTGGCTATGCTTAAATCTTTACTGGTATATATAATCATATGTTCTTTTTTTTATCTTATTGTAACAGAATAATACCTAAATTTGTTCTAAAAACATTGATTACAAGTATAAATTTTTTAATAAAGTTAAGATATATTAAGATTGAAGCTTTAATGAACTTTTGTCTCAGATAATTAAATACTTATTTTTGTTTTTTACTCTATTTTTATTTTGTATTTTTAACTAATAATTAATTTAAGAGTTGAATTACTATTAAGAAATTTTTTATAAACTTTTAGTAATATAAGATAAGTCCTAAAAATTTCCAAAATTCAGTCAGATTTTGAAAGTAAAAAAATTTTTTGATCTTATCAATTTTTGCAGAATTGGGTTTTATTTTGTTTTTCTTAATAATATGTTCTAAAAAAACAAATTGTAATTTTCTAAAAAAGCATTTTTCAGGATTAAGTTTTAGTCCAATAGTCTAAAGTTTTTTAAAAATTTGTTGTAAATATTTAAAATGCTTTTTAAATATTGGTAAGAACACATTTGTATTATTCAAGTAGACCATTACAGATTTTTACAAAATTTCAGAGTAGATAATATTTATTAGCCATTAAAATTTTATGAAAGCATTAATTAATCCAAATAATATTATATTAAATTTGTAATTGCTATTTTGAGTTATAAAGATAGTTTTTTCTTGGTTGTTAAAATCTATAATTACTTACTAATTATTTACTAGCAAAATCTAAAATTAAAAACTATTTAGATTTTCATAAAGTATTTAAGATTTTATCAATTTATAATAAAAAATAAACATCTTTCTTAATAATATTATTAAGTTTTCTATAGTTAATGCAGAATTAAATTTTTCTATTCTTTTTTTGTATTAGAATAACAAATAAAAATTATGAGCTTATAAAGAGTTGTATAATTCTGTTTTTTAACATTTAATTAACTTTATTTTTTATAAAATTATGTTCAAATAGTGGTACTTAGTAAGCATATTGCTTAATAAATAATGCATTTTCTGTATAAATTTGGTAATAAACCAAATTGGTTTAACCAAATTCATTTTTTGTGGCAAAAATATTTGAGTATTTTAAAATAAGTGTTTTTAATTATTTTTATTATAAAAAGTCTAATGATTTAAAATTAAGCTTAATTAGAAAATTTTAAGAGAGTAGATGTTCTCCCAAAACTATTTACACAATAAAATTTTTTTTTCAATGCTATTAATTTATCAACAGAAGACTTGCCAAATACAGTTGATAACTCCACATTTAATATGAATAACTTTTTCAGGTCATAATTTCTGACTTTTTTGCTTTGTGCTACAACTAATGACAACTTCTTCAAACCAACAAATTTAGATGCTGGCAATATTATTTTAGTATCATTGTCATTCAAATTCTTGAAAGAAGACACTTTCAGTAACTTACTCAAGACAAATGTTTTTATTTACATCTTTTTTGGAGTTGTATCATTCATCATGTTGTCAGTTTTAGAAGTGTTTGAATTCATGTAACTCATTTTCTATATTGTTTATGTTTTCGATATTAAACACATTACTAATACTAGCTTCTTTGCTTTTCACCTTATTATCCATATATTTTTTAAAACAAAAATATTTAATAATTTAATTTTGCTAAAATGTTTAATAAAAACTTATTTATTCTTAATAAGTTTGTGTAATTATCTTTTAATTATATTTTTATTAAACTTAATTTTATTTTTTATTATAATATTTATATTATATATTTTTTTATAATTAATAATAACTAATTTATAATCTTTAAAATTATTTATATATTAAATAAATAAGTTTTTTTCTTGTTTTTAAATTGGCTAAAATTTTTAAATATAATAATAATTATTTTAATAATATTTTTAAATTAAGTTTTTAAAAAAGCAAACAAATTTTATAGCTTAAATTTTAAAAAAATAAATTTAAATTTATATGTTTTATTAATAAAACAACCAAAAAAACCAAAAACCAAAATAAAATATTAATAAAGATTAATAGTTTTAATATAAAATATAAATTTAATAATTCAATTAGCAGAAAGTTTGAATATAGCAAAAAATTAAAATTTTGTTTAAAAAAAGCAATAAAAACAGTTTTAAAAATAAATATTAAATAATTAAAACTTTAATATTAATAATATTAATAATATTTAAAAGTTTAAAAAAGCTTTTTAGACTTAAAAATAATAATTGATATTAAAAACTAAAAAATAAAATATTTAATTATTAACTTGAAAAACCAAATTATTAATTTTATAAACTATATAACCAAAAAAAATTAATTAATTTGGTTTAAAATATTTTATAAAAAGCAATAACTTTCTTTTAATTAATAAAAAATATATTTTTATTATTTTTAATTATTAAAACTAATTAAAAAACACAAAACAATAAATTTTAACTTAATACTTAGAAATTAATTAAAAATAATTAATATATTTTTGATTTTATTAAAAAAAACATTACATAAAATTATAATAACAAAAACAAACATTATAAAAAACTTTATAATTTTTTAAATGATAAGAAAATAAAAATTAAAAAACTTAATTTAAATAATAGCATTTAAAAAAACTTAAAAAGCAAATTTATACAAAAAATTTAATATTGTTTTTTATAATTAATTTCAAATTAAAAAAACCATATAAAAAAAAAATAAATAAATATATTGGAAAACTCTTTGTTTTCTTAATTTTATGATCACAACCAGAGTGAAGAGTAAAAAAGCTGCACCGAATATCTGTCCTAAGATATCTAATAAAATTTCAATTAGAGAAGCTCTCTCTGTTATAAAAGCAACTAGGCAAAATGTTTTAGAAGTCTTCCCTTTACCCAATAATCGTAATAAGCTGTCTTTGGTGGCCATTGAAGCAACTTCCTCATCTTTGGCTGGTTTCTCACCAGTCAAAGTTTCCTCAAAGAGACACACTTGGGTTAGTCCCAGTGTTGCCTTCACCCTGACTAAGAGCCCTAAAGTTTTTAATAACAGACCAGTAAATAAGCTGGTTTTCTCTTCTATAGATTCAACATTTGGTGCTTTTAGCACCACTTTTTCAAAAAAAATGGTCAAAAAGACCAAAAGCTCAGAAAAATGGGAGCAGTCGCTTGCCTTTGCTATTGTTACACTGAACTCCTTTGTGGTTCCCAATGAGATCTTAGATAAGATCTTCATAGCATCATCTGGCATGTCATCCAAGATGGGCCAAGATCAACCACTGGCTGTGTTGCCAAATGTGGTGTCTTCTGACAGATCATCACCAGTTTTGAAAGCAAAACAATTTCCTTCTGTTGGGTCACCTGTTCTTGAGAACTGGGCTGATTAAATGAAGACTGAATCATCTCTTCCTCTGGTTTCTGGTACTATTTCTGGTGGTGCTTGGGAAATTATTACTAGTTGTCAAAGATTTGCTGGGTGGGTGGCCTCCACTCTGGTGCCTGGTGCTACTTTTAAAATCAAATTGGCTCATGTTAAGGCTGTTTTTCAGTCTGTACATGGTTTTTTGGGTGCTAAATCTGTTTTAAAAGACAATGTGAAGCTTTTCTGTGTGAAGTTTGCTTCTTAACAGTCTTTAGAAACTGTGTTTCTGGTTGAGCTTACAAGCTCTGTTTATTTGACCATTCTCAAAATTGCCAAGTCTTTGGTGGTTTCTGAATCTGGTTCCTCTCTTGTCACTGTTGTGCTGTGTGATGTATCTTTGGGTGTGTCAGCTGCTAATATTAAGATGGCTCTTGGTGTATTTGATGAAGTTGCTCGTGTTATACTGAAGCCTGCTGGTGTTTGGCAGTATGTGGTTGTTTACTTTAAGAAATTGGATGCTGCTACTGCTGCTCTCAATCATTGATCAATTCTGGTGGGCAAAGATAGTGTTAAGATTCTTCCAATTATTAATCAGAATGAGATCATTCTGTTTTGTGATAGGTTCAAGACCAAGTTGGTCAATCTTCTTTCTGGTTGCACAGCTTTTGAAATTAGTGATATGATTTCTCGAGTTGGTGGGTGGACATGCTTTATCCCTCAGTCTCCTGATTCTGGTTGTTGTTTCTGGTTTGCTTTGGTTATATTTGACTTTCAAGATGATTTGGATTCTGCTGTGGTCAAGACTGATACTCTAAGGAAATGCCATATCTAGTGAGAAACTCCTGGTTGCTGGTGCTGTTTTAAGTGTCAAGAAGTAGGCCATCTGGCTGCGGATTGCAAGGTTTCCCTGTCTCCCACTCTCAAGGTTCCCAAGGTTTTCAAGTTTTATTTTGTGGATTCTGCTTCATATGCCAAAACTGCTGCTCCTTCTGGTCTTTTTGAGTTTCTTTCTTTGATGGCTCTTTTGGCTGCTTCTGCTGCTAATTCTGCTGTTGGTTTTAGATTGGACTCTTTGGAAAAGCAGATTTCGGATTTGGCTGCTCTGGTTAAGTCTATTGTTAAGCCTGTTGGTTTTTTGGTTGCTTTAGTGTCTTGTCTTCTTGATGATAATGCTGTTAAAGCTGTTCAAGTTGAGAAAGATATCATTTCTATGAAGAGTGCTGCTAACAATTTTGCTAACCTCATGGTTGGAATTACTAAGGACATTGCTAGTCTTAGATCTGAGGTTGACTTTAGTAATATGGATTATGATGGTACATTGGCTGTTAAGTCTTTCTTTTTAAGTGAGGACACTATAAAGCATGTTATTGCTTTGTGCCGAATGTTTGGTGCTGAAACCAAGAGGAATATTGAGTTTACTAAATTGTTTCTTAGTGAGTTTATTTTTGACTCTAGGAATCTGAATGGTATCATTAAGAGAATTTGTGGGTTGGAGTTATTCTCACCTACTTTTGATTCAGCGTAGTAAGTTCTTGATTGGGCTGAGTGTCTAATTACGTGTAAAAAACGCATGATTTACGCCTATAATGTAATTCCTTCTGTGGTATCATAGTTTAGGTAGTATTTGGGTCTTACTCGTTAAATGATAATAAAAAATATATATATATATATATAAAAACTAAAAAATGGATTTAATATAAATCACTTTAATTTTTATAATATGATTAAACATTAAAATAAAACTATTTATTCAAAAAACTTTTATAACTTAAAATAATATTTTAATTATTATTAAAAACAAATTTTTTAAAAAACATAATTTAATCTTTATTTAATTAGCTTAATTTTTAAAACTTAAATTAATTAGTTAAAATAATATAAAAATATAATTTGTTTTGTTTTTAAAATTTGTAAAAATTAACTAAAATTTAACATATTTAGCAAACCTAACTTTAATAAATATGTTATTAATATTATTATTTAAATAAAAAAAACATTGTTTACAATTAAATTTAAAATAAATATTATAATTGGTATAATTACAATAAAAATATTATAAATATTAATAAAACCAATTAAAACAAATAATCTATTTTTTATAAAAAGAAAGCCAGACTTTTAAAATAAAATAGTGCTTTAAAAAATATTAAAAAAATATTTTTTTTGGTAAAAACAATATTTAATATAAAAGTTGTAAATATTTTACTTATTGTTTTTAATGTAATTATAAAAATAAAAAAAATAAAAAATATATATTTTTTAATATATTAAAAATTAATATAATTTAAATTAATATGTTAAAAATAAAGTTTTATTATATAAAACTAAGAAACAATAAATTAAAAATAAATAATTTATTTAAAAAATAATATATAATAATAAATTTTAATATTATTATTTAAAAATTAATTTAGAATTTTTTTTTTTATTACATTTAATAAATGAAGTCCAAATGCAGCCTAGAGTTATAAACCATACAATGATTCAAATTAGGTGTAAATCATGTATTCTCTACATGTGACTAGTCATTTAGACCAATCAGAATGACACTAAACACCTATATGAACAGAAATTTTGTCCCCAATACCTGAAAAAAACAAACAGGATTTATGAAATCCAAAATTAACACCAAACACATTAGCAATACCCAATAACCTAACCATACCAGCTGAAAAAACCAAAGAGTGACCAGCAACTAGGATAGGAATAGAACCATCATGTAAGATCAATCCATTTTTTTCATGAAAGCCCAGTGCTTAACATAAACTAGCCAAATGTCATCATGGAACACAAGACAAAATATATGCACAAAATCCACAATATTCTGACCTGCAACCTTAAAATCTTTAAATACAGAAACAAACTTATGATACCACTTATTGAAAACAAAGCTCTTACACAAAGCTGTTCCAACCATCAAATTGGAGCCACAAGTAAACAAAAACTAAGAAACATGTGATAAAGAATGAAACAAACCAAAGTACACTTCCCAAGCTGAAGCATAAACAGTGTTACCAGACAAAATTAGAGATATCATTTAGCATGAAACTATCTTATAATTCCTATCATTAATTAGCATATATTATCGTTTCAAATTATCACTTATTACATTAGCAAAGAATGTCCGAAATTATCATTTAATTAATAACCCAAATTGTACACAACACAAATGTAACCTAATTGCAATGATCAATCATGCAATACCCCGAACTATGTAATATTCAAAAGTTTGCCAAAATTTATAGAAATTTGCCGAAATAATTGATAGTTCACCGAAATATCTAATAGGTCGCAGAAATAACTTGTAGTTTGCCGAAATATATCTTTAGTTCAGCAAAATTGTAGAAAATAGCAAAGTTCAAGTTCATAGAATAGTGTTATGACAAGTTGTATAAAAGAAGAGCTTCTCTCTTCAAGAAAATGTGTCTTACTTTAGATTTATCTCTTAGAACCATTCCTATACACACAAAAAGAAATAAATATCCAATAATTCGAAAAACCAAATTCTTTAATTATTGTACTTGGAAAATTCCCAAAACCCAACTAACATTTCGAAATTGATTAGCTACCAATTTCAGTAAACTGTTAAGTAACTCCAGGCCTGAATAGAAAAACGTTCCCTTGATAAAAATCTTATTTCTTTTACATTTCTTTTATTTTTCTTTTATTTTCTTATTACAATCATTACGGTAGCCTACAGACGAAATTCCTGTAGAAGAGTTGACTTTCACAGCAAAGTAACTACACATTTTTAGTGAGCTTTCAGATGAGCAATTCCTGGGAAAGAGTTAACGTTTACTACAACATAACTACATAAAGCAACTGGCATGGAATTGGCCATTCCACTTATAAGCCCAGCAAGTTCAAATTATAGGAGATAATTTGAAGATAAATTCAGTTACTGGAGGTTCAACCACATCCAGAAAACGTGAATTCACAGCAAATAAGTATCAACAACATTACAGAAAAGAGACCAAAAACCTCCAGTAATAACAGCCATCAACTGAGCATGACTAGCAGTCTCAAACAGACAAGAGAAGATATGGTCTGAGACTTCAATGTTATCATAGAATAAACATATTACACTAGGATATTGCTTATCATATGGCTACTTATACACAGCAACTGGAAGCTGGTGATGTAAAGCTTTTATAAAATATGTGCAAAAACCAGCAGTCCATGCACTAGTAAAGCCAGCAGTCAAATGAGCATCAGGATGTCACACCAAAGATGACCTTGTCCAATCAATATAGTTACAAAGACTCTCTACCACAATCTGAAAACCAGAGCCAACCTTCCAGTGTGTATGGTAAACAGACTGGAAAACATCATGAACAAAATGTCTAGAATTACTAGAAACAACAACATCATTGGTCCTCAGGAAGTGGTTATTGATCCTATGGGGTAAATGCCAATCTGAGAAAACAGCAGCCCCCACAAAAACATTAGCATGCTCATTACCCAAGACACCAGAGTAATCTTTAACCTTAATTCACTTAACATCCAAATTCTTGCAATGAATAATATTCACCACATGGCAATATTCTATCCAACACTGATTTCTGAAATCCAGACTAATCAATAAAAACTCAGACTTGTATGCATCTAAAGCTGCCTGACTGTCCAAAAACAGATCAACCAAACAAAAAGAGAGAATGCACTTGAGAGCCAAAGCAATTGCCTGCAACTCTGCTATCATAGAAGAAACCAAGCCAGACACCCTCACACCTATATCCAAATCCACATCCTCAAAATAAACAGCTGCACCAGCTCTCATACCAAAAGTATCCAAGCCACTTAGAAATCTATCTGTGTATACAAAAAGACAAGCAGTGCTAGCATGCAACAAATTCTCACTAACAACACTAAATGCATGAGACCAAAGAATGTCAGAAGAAGCCAAACCATCTAAAAGTGGAGGACCATTGACAAAAAACACCAAACCATTGAGAAAGCAAACAGAAATCTTAAACCAAACAGGGACTGGACCACATAAGTCCATTTGTTTTCACTTTTTAATGGTTTTTCAACAAAAAACAGCACCACTCCGGTCATGTAGTTGCTCTATGAAAGTGATCTTATAACACTTGAGTAAAAAAACACATTTAAAGAAATAATGCTCACCAAAAACAAAATACATAGAAGTACTACTATAAAGACAAAAAACACCAGCCAAAGGACTGCCCAGAAACAAATCACATTTAGAAAAAATATGGATCACATCTGCCAAAAAATTATCTGAAGAACAGACTCTAATACAAACTAGAAATTGTAAAGAATAATAGAAATACCAACTCAGAACCTGAAGGTCATGAGACCTGTGAGAGAACAACTGACCCAAAATCCCAACAGAGTTCACAAAGGACACAATGGAGGCAGATTTACTTTTAGCCTGAATTTGTTCAAAAGTTTTTAGACCATATAAAAAAGGATAATAAAGAGCATCATTGGAGAAATCAAGTGGTAAACCAGATTTAGACTTCAAGCCCTTGCAAATCAAAGTGTTTCATTTATTGTACACACTAACAGAGATGAAACTAAACTGAGTTTGGTAACTAACAATCAGAAAGAGGACCACAGACACCAAATACACAAACTGTTTATCTGAGACTGCTTTTTTTAAAACCAAATTGACAAAAAACTGAACATCTGACTTTATCTTAGCCAAGCTAGGCTTTGACAAACCTTCGGAAGATAAGAAAATACCAAGATAGTGATGAAGTTCTCTTTTTTTTGCAACAGAAATAGGCAAGCCATTGATAGTTAAATAAGAGTCTAAAACTTTACAGTTAAAGAGAATGGCCATAATCTTGTCATTGTTGATGAAAATGTTATTAATTCTGTAAAATTCACTTGCAATATTAAAAATGTGTTGCATAGCAGCCTGGCTATTATCAATCTATATTGTATTATTGACAAAAACCCCAGCAGTAAAAAACAACGTCAACCCAGTCTGGGATTCTATTTGGCCAGTTTTGAAAATGAAATAAGAGTTCAACCTATAATCACACACATTCTCCTGTCTTTTGACTTCACATAAAAGCAGATCATAGAATATACACCAAAGAAGAGACAAGAAAACTTTCCCTTGATCCAATCCGTTATGAACACAATATCCATCAGTTAAGTCAAAGTCAGTCATAATCCTGTTCATATGACCATTGTAAATGCTACCAAAAAATCTAATAAACCTATTACACATCTTGATTTTAACCAAACTTTCTCTGAGATGCTCCTAACCAACTGAATTGTAAGCTTTGCGCATGTTTTGCAAAACCAGCCAAAGTTCTCTATTCTTTTCCAAGGCATCCTCAATCACAGAACCAATAGTAAAGATAGAAGATTGTGTTGTCATGCCTTTTAAAACAGAAAAGTTGTCTCCATAAAGAACATTAAAAGTACTACAAGCTGAAGAGATTCTGTTTAAAAGTACCTTGAAAAGGATCTTATAAACTGTCTCAATTAGAGCAATAGGATGGGTATTCATAAGAACACCCTCCCATTCATATGATTTAAGAATTATCAAAACCCAAGCATTTATTTAAGATCCAGACACTAACTTACCAATTAAGTAAAAGTTCAAGAGCAACAAAAGCATATCTAAAACCAACTTGTCACAATGCTTCTATAATTTGTTAGAAATACCAGAAATGCCAGCAGCTTTCTCATCTGGCAGATTTCTGACTATGGTAAACATTTCATCAAAACCAATTAGACACATTACACTAGAAAAAGCGCCATTAAAAACGTGATCCAAAGACAAATATTAACAAGCCCAGTTATCAAATATGTTAGGTATTACTCTATGTTTTCTGGTCCATTCTTCCATAATATTATTCATCTTGGACTTAACCAAATTAGGCTCTAGAATCAACTTATCTCTTACAACCAGATAATTCAAGGTTACTTTGTAAAAAGGATGCTCTAATACATTTCTGATTGTATGATTCTTGTCTAGCTCAAAACTTTTTATCCTTTTATTGATGGCCTGTTTGATGAAAGATTCCTCAGCATGCTTGAACTCTAGCAGTTTGGAAGAGCAGTATAATTTTTTTACTTTGGCCAGTACAGAACAAATAGTATCAAAATTAGAATCTGAAAAAAAAAGAGCTTTCACCATTAAAGCACTAACAGAGTCAAGTATGTTCTATTTCCCCAACAACAAAGCAAAATTATTACTGAAAACCAAATGCAAGGTCTTAACCTACTTAAAAACCAGCAGCTCCAGTTTATAAAACCTAGAAGTCATCTTGGTAAAAACATCACCAAAACTTTTAAACCATTTTTTCTTAAATGTCTCATTGACTAAAAGAATCATTATTTTGTAAACAATATCCCACATTGTGTTCAGATCTGAAAACCTTATAGCTACATCAAATTTGTTCATAAACATAGAAGTATTAGTAGCCATAGCATCTTTAAACTCAAGCCATTTTGCTTTATTAGCATTTTTGACATCAAACTTCTAACAATCTCTATTCACTTGCTTGTGAATGGAATTCAAATGTATATTCAAAAGTCCACTCAAGCCCACACACACAGAAACTGCTTTGTGATCAGAGTCAAAATAGTTACTAACATTGGCTACACCATAATTAATTACTGCACTAACCAAGTTGTAAGAAATAAATATGTAATCAATAGTCTTAGTAACACCATGTGAATTAGTTTATGTTGACATTTTAGCAAACAAGCTTTTACTCAAAAAATTAACCAAACTGAGATCTAAGCATTTCTTGAAACTGGCACTTTTACATAAACCATCCTCATTGAAATTACCACTTAGCACAATGAAGAAGGACTTATTCACAGCTCTAGCAATCAACAAATTGATATTGCCAGCTTAAGAAAACCAAACATCCAAAGAAGTGCCAGCATACAGCCTTAAAATCGAAACAGAAAGTTTGTTTTTAAAAAGTAATCTGATAGAAAAGAGCCATTCAGACACCTCAGAAATCTTATAAATATATCTTACCAGAGAATTGTCCATAATAATTGCCACACCAGAACCCAAGTAACCAGAATTCAGATCAGAGATAAAAACACGAACACCATCAAACTTATTGGCAATCCAAAGATGAACTTTGCCTTTTAACTTTGTTTTTATGAAAATCAAAATCAAATTGTTCATATCTTTGTGCCAACAAATAACATCATCCTGTTTGGCAGAATTGTTCATTCCTCTAATGTTGCAAGTGACAATTTTTCAAACTAGACTGGTCATTAAGAAGAAAGTTTGGGAAATACACCACCAGCCAAAATCAAACCATCAAATCACGCTGTTAGACTCAGAACTGAAGCAGAAAGTCCTTCTAGCATGTTCTCTAGTCTTTTCACCTCAAGAAAGGCAGAAAAATCCAAGCTTACAGCAGTTTTACCATCTGTGGTCCCACCCGAACTCTCTCCTATTACTACATTACCCACTTGATTCTGTAATGGGGGGTCACCAGCGGCTGACATCCAGGGCTAGGCTGGGAAACTGCTGGCACAAGTGAGTTCAATCTCTTAACCAACTCACTAATTTGTTCTGTAAAGCTGATAAGACTGTTTTCTAAAACAGCAAACCTTTTTTTAACATCTGATGTAACAGGTAGTATAGGCTTTATCTCTGAAGAGGAGCCAGAATTGACCAAATTGTTATGTATAGATAGAGGAGGAAATAAAGATTCACCAGCAATCTTAGCCCAAAAAACTCCACTAAAAACAACAGAACAAGCAACAGAAACTGAATGTTTGGCATAAATAGTAGCCAGTCTGCTTTTATCCTTGTTTAAAAGCACTTTACAAGAAGATCTTCCAGAAAAAAAATCCCCACCCACAGAATAGCCCAATGACATATGATCTATTTTCTCATTCTTTGCATACTTAAAAGAATCCAGATAGAACCAGCATAGATTTACGCTCTTTAAAACTGAGGTAGTATTCATAATAGCATCCAATGATTCAGTTGATTTGAAACAGACTACAGCACATCTGGCCCAAGCATATATAACAGAATGATGATTAATAACACATGTTTTCCCACCCACAAAGCCAATGAAATCTCAGATGTTATGGGTATTCATTCTTATTGGTAGTGTATAGAGCAGTATCCTATGCTGATTCCCATGATTCCTTATCTACATCCATTTTAGTGACATGTACCACATCTTTCCTGATTAGAATAGACCATTTCACTGTGGCCAAATTAGCATAATCCGATTGCTCAAATTCCACCACACTCTTCTGCCATAGTCTGACTAACTGTATCTTAATTGTCTTAATTATTCTATAATCTGATAGTACAGCACACACAGCCTCAGCTAATGTCCCAATTGAGATTTTTTTCACCACTACAGCCTAATCTGAACATCCAGGAGATTTCTTGAGATTGGTGTTTACCAAAATTTTTGCATCCTCAGCTTTTTTGAAAGCCTGTGCCAAGCTTAATTTGGAAGTAAATAATGCTTTAATAATCTTTGAGAATTTTGAGAGAGTAGAGGCCCCCTTCCAAAACTATTGACTTTTGAAAATAGTTTCTTAACCACCATTAGCTTTTCTTGAGAGGAATTTCCAGCCATCTTATTCAAGCTGATATTTAAAGCAAACAATTTTCTAACAAAAACATTGACCAAATTCTTCAAGGAGGGGAAGAGAATCCGAAGAGACATTCAAGAAAATATCATTATCATTACCATGACTTGAGAAATTTATCTTCTTCAATAGCTTGCCCAATGCTTTCTTAGTCCTAATTCCTGGCTCCTTAGGCATCTGATCATGATCTCCATTAGCAATAGTGCCACTCTCACCATAATCAAAGCTAGTTTCCTTCATCAAACACTCTTTTTCTATATTAATGCTTTCAGACTTAGTGGTGTCACCAGTCTCAGAATTCCATGAATGATTACTAATTACCTTAAAAGGCACAATTTTGCCACCAACACCTTCTTCCAAAGCTACATTCTTCTTCTTTTTTCTTGACAAAACAGACTTAAAACCTTCACCAGAGCCAGAATCTTTAACAACCTTCTTCATAACAGCAATACTAAGGCCAACAATGGTCTCGAAATCGAAAAACAGTTTGGTTTTATTGTATTGAATGGTAAAAAAACTTCTTTCAAAAAACTTTGACTCTTTTTTGGGAATTTAAGATGAATAAGAAAAAGAAGTTTTTAGAATTATTTAATATATATTTTAATTATTATAATAAAACAATTTTTTTTATATATTAATTATTATTTTACAAAATAAATTATTACTAAAAATATTTATTATTTTTAATATAATTATTTTAATATATTTAAAAACAATTTTTAAAATAAAACTAAATTATTTTAGATATGCAAAAAATAAAAATAAAAATATTAAAATATTTTTAAAACACAGTTTTTTACATTTTTACAAAAATTTAACATTTATATATTAATAAATTTAAAATTAATAAAATGGACAATAATATTTATACACAAATTTATATAAAATTTTTTAAATCAAAACTTAAAACAATAAATTTGTGTTTAAAAATTTAATTTTAAAAAATACAAACTTATTAAAAAATTACAGAGCTGAAATTTATATAATTTTAAATAAAAATATATTTATAAATAATAAATTAAACTTTAATATTTATTAAAATAAAATATATATATTATTAATTATTTTTATAAATAAGTTTAATAAATTGAAATTTTTATCTATAAAAAACAATTATAATTAATCTTTTTGTAATTAAATTTAATAATAAATTATATAAAACAAATAATAATAATAATATAAATCTTTTATTAATTATTTGTGTGTAATACAAAATTCAAGTTTTTATTATATTATTATAAAATACTAAAATTACGTGAATTTTAAAAGTCTTAAATTATTATAGATATATATATTGTGTTAATAAAAATCAAATTATTAATATTAAAATTAGACCATTAGCAAGAACGATCTTGTTCTCAAAATACCTTATCTAAAAAGAGAAAATTATTCTCACGTATATCGAGACGAATTGAAATCTTATTGCTCTAAAGAATTTTGATTTTTCTCGTACTGGTTATTAAGGTTATTTACAATTTCTGCAGAGTAAAACAATTGATAAGAGACGAATATCAAAACCATAAAAAAAGGAAGAAGCAGAACATCGACTCATCACCACATTGAAATTATCTTTGAATCTGACTTCAAAGCTTATTAATTCAATAAAACTTAACAAGTAAATAGATTGAAGCTTCGGAATATAAATTCTAAATCGTCTAGAATTTAATAAATATATAAATACATATTGAAAATATTACGCTATGCTAACTTACATGTCCTATTCATTAAATAAATCGATGAAGCAATCCTCCATATATCAAAATCGAAAACTAAATTAAAGAAATAGAGCAAGAAGCCCTATCCTTTTAGGAGGATAAACCTTCAAGGTCTTACCTTTCCCACCCACCAAATCATTTCAAAATCTACCATCCTTGATAGGGCTGATAATTCGAATTTGGTCTATGAGGAAGTTGCGGAGGTTGCTGTTGTTGTTGCTGTTGCTGCTCCTGTTGCTGTTGCTGTTGTTGATTTGGATCATAAAGGTTATAAATCCCCGGTGGATATACTGGATATTGAGATTCGTTATAGCCACCAGAAACTGGTATTGGATTTGGTAAGGGCATGGGCATCGGCATTGTGATAGAAATTTGAGCATTATAAGGAACAGCAGGATTTCCTACTGGTGGATAATAATATTGCGGTGGTGATGGTTGAGGATTGTAATGTTGTTGATGTGGTGGGGGTTGTGGAACTGTTGGATAGGAATTTACCGGTAGAGATGGAGCAGGCGATGATTGGGGATACGATGAGGTCGAATTTGTTGAAGATATAGAATATGTTGAAGAAGATTTAACCAAAGAACTAGGACGCTGAGGATAAACTGGGGGTGACAAGGAATGAGTTGCTGAATTAATCGATGTTGGTTTTTCATTTTTGATCGCTTTTAAAGCTTCCTCTTTTTCTTCTTCCATCAATCTTCTAGCAAATTCTTCATCTGCTTTTTCTTGTTGCTGTTTTTGTGCTAAGATTTGTTGTTGGATTTGTTCATCTGCTATTAATTGTTGAGCCAACTTTTTATCCATTCTTTGTTGTTCTTTTGCTTTTGCCACTAGTTCTGCCGAAGCCATCGTTTGTTGATATGCTTCATGTTCAGACCATTTCATTGCCAAATCTTCATCCTGAGTTTCCGTTTTCTCTTTTTTCTTTTTGGGGTGGGAATTAGGTTGTGACGAGTTATGTGGCGGCGTACCTGTTGGCCGTGGTGGTGTTGATGGTGATTCGTTTACCTTATCAGATCCCTTGACCAGACTTACAGATTTCTTAAGTAGTTTATCATCCCACTCATCAAGAAAAGCGAGTAATGTGACTACAAGACAGTATTCTAAACCACGTTTATCTTTGACCGGAATACGATCCATATTCCAATACATTAGCGTAACAATTCCTAACGTGTTATTTTTAGGTTGATAGAGTGAGATGCCAATACCCGGATCAGGATCATGAACCATTTTACATTCAAGTTCTTTGGAAAAAAGGCTCCCTCTTTTTCTCCAGACGTAATCCTCATTCTCCCATTGGAATCGATATTCGAAATTAATCTTTCCTGTTTCCCGGAATTCGATCACATCATCTGGCTGCCAAAGTTGAAATGAGATGAATCGATTGGTTGAAGGAAAAAATTTCAATCGTTAGATATGTCAAAAAGAATGAAAAAGCAGCGAGAAGTTTGCTCAGAAATAACCCAATAAATACTTGATATAGCATGATACTTTTCGTCTTTGCGTTACTCTTTTGTCCTTGTACTTCCGCTAGAGCGGCATCAGATATTGGATCGTATAGAGTTATAGCGTACGGATTGGTAACGGTCTTTATCAAAGTAAAAAAAGGCCATTAGAATAATAGTTGATAATGAAAAGGAATGAGGGATGTAGCAGGTTTGTTTGAAGAAATTTTTGCTTGCATTAGATATCTATTCTTTCAAGGAAAACGTAAAATCAAATACCTGGTGCCTAGTCTTTCGGTATTTTAACTCCTGTGTCTTGAACTCCTTTATCTCGACATCGTACTTATTCACCCCCCTCTCAAGTGTATAGTTTATTAAATCACCGTGTTCTTGAATCGGCATACTGCACTCTATAGCAATTTAATGGTTAAAGTTAATCTTTAAAATACCAAGGGCGAAGAAAAGAAATACAATAAATGACATTATGCTATTAGTTCCGCCGAAATATATAAGATCCTAAAAGACGATCTTATCCATATCTATCCCATTAATTCCTTTAATCGTTTATGCCGTTTTTCCTCGGGAATTTTTATTTTTGGGTTGATAACTTGGCATTATCGTCTTGGCATAAATAACCATGACACAGGCGGAGATTTGATCGTGTGAATTTAGAACACAACCTTTTTTGATTACGATTTTAAATTTATCTTGAAATTCTCTTGCAATTTTTCTTTATAATGTATTTTTCTTAACAGAAAGAGGATCCAAATGCAGAAAGCTTGTTTTGTTGCAGCTCACTTAGTTGAGCAAAAAAATTTCTCAGATCAATAAATTCTTGTAGTAGTAATGTTACAAAAATCGTTATATCTTTATTTTTTTTCACAAATTCCAAATTCACTTTTAATTTTTCTTGGCAATCTTGCATTTCCCAGCTCTTTTGAAACGAGCTTTTCTATAAATAGGAAAAATGTCATATCGACCATCTGAATCACATTATAAAAAAGACCTGTGGGAATAAAGAAGCTTATCAACTTTCCTGATCATCAATTTCATTCACACTTTATTTTATGATTCACTTTGTGAACTAAAAATATATAATCTATTATAAAGCCAAGGATAAAGATTCTTTGATATATTTATTAATAATAAATTTTAAACTTATAAAAAACTTAATTTAATATCAAATTGTTTAAAAACAAACAGGTTATAAGAATTTTGAGAAAAGTAATTAAAAATAAATAAATTGATTGATTGATTGATTGATTGATTGATTGATTGATTATTATTTTTTTATGTTGCAAAAAAATTGTCTACAATTAAAGTAATAAATTTATTGTTAATATTATTTTATCCTAATGATTGAGTGTCAATGGGTGAAAAAAATTAGCATTAGCAGAGGAGTCTTGATTTTGAAGCGAATAGCTGTAAAGGAAGGTATTCTTAATATTCTCAATTAGTTTTTTTTATCTTCCAATGAATTTGAGAAGCTTTTGGAGGTAAGACATTTAAATTTGCTGTTTTTTTTTTTGAATATTCATTCCAAAAGTATTTTTAAATATTGGAACTTTCATTTGATAACTTCATCTATCTTTAAGGCTTGTCTTAAGAAAGAAGGACTACCAATCGATCGTATTGATCTATAAAAAAAAAACTAGTGTAAATAACGAAATTAACGAAATTAACAAAACAAACAAACAAACAAATGATCTAAAAAGTTATCAACAAATACCTTATTATCAAAAGGTATTTGCAATAAAAAGATTAATAATTGTATATTTGTAGAAGGAGGAAATTTAAAAATTAATATTGAATGACTTTTTAAAGTTTTTCAGACTAGTTGGAATTCTATCTTGATATCCAATATATATATATATATATATCTATCTATTTTTAAATTAAATTATATTTTTATTTTTTGATATTAATTTCTATAATTTTCTTTATGGCAAAAAATTTTTTTGGAATCAAATTTATTTTAATAGAGTCAATATTAATAAATTAATAAAAGATAAAACTATTAAGAATATGCAGAAACTCGTGAATTTAAAATACAAAGGAACCTTGGTAACAATCACTAAAACATAATATCTATGAAAATTTTTCAATAAAAAATACATTTACCGCTAAACTTAAAATTCAGTATAATCTATCTACAAGTATCCACCGAAACCTACCATTCCGTTAAAATCACCTCCCATTCCATTAAAACCACCTCCCATCCCATTAAAACCACCTCCCATCCCATTAAAGCCACCACCCATCATTCCAAGACCCCCAAAACTTGAAAAATCGATACTGTTTATAGCGTTCATACTATTCATAGCATTCACGCCATTCATGATATCGGATAAATCAACTCCGTTATTATTGTTACCACCACCATTCATGAAACTTGAGAAATCGATCTGAGGAGCCGAATTGCTTGGCATACTGTGAAAATACGCAAAGTTTTTGAATATGAAGATTTTAAATTTTTAAAAAATTAAAAATTATTCCACAACATAAAAATCTCAAAACTTATATTTTCGAGGTATATTTTTAGAAGTCAATTATAATTCAGTTTTTGACCATGTGCTTTATTATTATTATTATTATTTTATTGTAGTTGACATAAATATTGTTTTAGAAAATATTCCATATTTGTTTCCCCACCACTATTATTAGCATTAACACAGTCACCGCTATTTGTGGCAGGATTAAAAATACTAGGTGCCATTGGAAAATTATTTAGAGGACCAGATAGTGGTGTACCTAACAGTTGGTTCATATTTGCGGCTGAACTTTCAAGTGCTGGAACGATCGTGATTACTGATTGTCTTGTTGATACTGGAGGTGGTAAAGTGGACTTGGACTTGGACTTGGACTTGGTGATTGATGTTTTATTTCTGCCGATTGATAATGATTTTGAGGTTGTTGTTGTTGTTGTTGTTGTTGTTGTTGTTGTTGTTGATATTGGGTTGTAGATGGTGGATAATGTTGTTTTTGTGGCTTTGATGGTAGAAAATGTTGTGGTAGTGATGTATAATGTTGATATTGATGTTAGTTTGGGCCTGACGTTTGTTGTGTAGGTCGATAATATTGTTACTGTTACTGTTGGTGTTGGTAATCAGGAGTTTGGGTTTTTCGAGGGTCATACTATAGTGAAATGTGTAGAATGAAATGGTGTAAGAAGGAATCCCTACCTGATTAAAAATATTCTAGGATGTGAAAAAATAAGTTCGAGAAAAGAAAGAAAGAAAGAAAGAAAGAAACAAACAAACCCATGTGGTTGTATTAGTTGATTGGTTAATATCTATTTAAAAAATATTAAATTCAAAGACAAATTATTTGGAAGTAGTTGGTTTAATAATTAAAGTAAGAAAATAAAATTTCGCAAAAAATCCACTCACAATAAAACCTTTTATGATTTTCGTCGAACTGGGAAAGTAAGATGATTAGGCAAACCGTTAATATTATAGGACTCAATTGAGTTTTTCAATCAAAAAATCTCTGGAAAAATACTGCCTACCTTTTCTTCCCATCCTCTAGGTAAAGGTACACACATTGAGACAATACTATTGCGTATTTTGAATGGTCAAGATAAATTCTATAAAAATTAAAAAAGTTAAGAAGCAATATTTTCTACCCTTTAAAAAGAGCGAAAAGAAAATGAATCAATAGATTCAAAAAGGGGGACATAATAGTAGTTTATGAAAACACAAGTCATGATTACTGCTTCTTTGATTATCTTTTCCGATGTTTATCATAAATTCATTCCAAAATTTAAATTTTAAAATGAAACAAAATAGTAATTCAAAAGCAAAAGAGGAGGAAAAATTTCAAGGATTTTTGGGAAAAAAGGAAAATTTAACAAAAAGCTAATTTATTTGGCAGAGAAAATTTTCAGAATTTGATATGTTCATTATAATTATAAAAATAGCGTTATTAATTGCATCAAAAAATTGGTACCACTTCATGGTTGGTCTGTTAAGTACAATTTGGCAAGGAAATTACACGAAAGAATATTATAGATTTCTAGCTTAAACTAGCATTTGAAAAATCATATTCAAAATGGGTAAGGTTATGATTTATTTTTGTGTTAAATATCTCTTTTATAAATCTTATAAAAAAATTAAAAATTATATATTTATAATAAAAACAAATAATATAAAACAATAATTCTTAATTAATATTAAAATTAAATAATGTTAAACTTTTTATTTTTATTTTGTTTTATTGTTTTGACAAAGTGTGGTCCTTTCACTGTCTATTTTAATTATATTTTTTTTTATAAAATTAAATATTACATTAAGGTGGCTATTTTAATTGTAAAAATTATGAATATTTAAATTTCAAAGTTGAGATTCTTGTTAAAATATATTTGATTTTTTTGTGTTTAGTTTTGTTATGTTATCTATATTTATTAAAAAAAAAGGTTATATTTTGATGATTAAAATAATTAAAAATTTTAAATTAACTTTAGATATTTAAATTTATTGTATTTATATATATATATATATATTTAATTTATTATTGTTAATATTTATTTTTAGACTGAATTTATTATGTTTTAACATTTGAAATTAGATGTTTAATGTGAAATTCTAAATCGTAATTTTGTTAAAACTAAAATCTGTTTAATCAATATAACTAATAAGCTAAAAATAGTTTGGTGAATAAGATCATTTTTTAAGATTAAAAAGTAAATAATTATGATTACATTAAGAAACAGAATAATATGAAAATACAAAACAAATAATATTTTATTAACAACCAACCTATTTAAATATTTATTTACACCATTAAAAACAAAATAGTTAAGAAAATTTGTTTAAGAACTTACGATTTTAATTAATGTTAAAGATATTAAGAATACATTCAAAAAAATTTAAAAAATTATTTTGTTATATGTTAATACATATTTTTTAAAAATTTTTACAAAAATGTTTCAAATAAAAATAAATTAATTAATAAAATAATTAAGTTTTTAATTCATATAAGTACATAGCATAGTAATAATTATTAAATTAAAAAGATTTAATTAGTTACTTATTGTAATACTCATAATATTAATTAATAAAACACCAAAACAAGTTTAAATAAAATTATTAAAATTCCAAAACAAACGTATTTTTGTTTAGCATAAAAAATATTTCTTTAATTAAATTATATAAAATGTTTTATTATTTTTTACACAAATTAGACAAAAACTATTTAATTACTTTGCTTATTATTAAAAAACAAATAATAATTAAGAATAAAAATTAGAGTATATTTTATTATTAATTTATAAAAAATTATTACAAAAAAACAGTAAATTGGTAGTAAAATAAAGAAATAAATAACTGCCAAAATACTTTTCTTTTTAAATATAATTAAAAAATAATTAAAATGTTTTGTCTATTAACAAAAATTTATTATATAAAAGACAATTTAAGCTATATAAATAACTTGGTAAAATATAAAAGATATAAAATTCTTAAAAAAAAATAACTTTAAAAAAATCAATAGATATTATATGATTAGATGTTTAAAGTTTTATATTAATTATTTTATTTTTAAAATTAAAAATCATATTATTAAATTAATAATTTTTTTAGATAATATATAAGCAAAATTTTTTTTTTTACACTAATCAAGTTTTAATAACAAAATTAAACAAATTTCATATTAATATTATGTAAAATAATAATAAAAAGATAATAAATTAAAGTTTTTTATAAAGTCTATATCGTCAATTAAATATCAAGATATTTACTAAAAAAAATTATATAATTTTAATACAATTTTTGATTAAAAATTCAGTTATTATAAGAAAAAAAACTGGAAAAAAATGTTTTTAGAGTATATTATTATTTATTATACTAATTTAATTGTAATTTCTTAATATCAAATTATTTTTTAAAGCAAAAAAAACCATAAAACTAAAAATAAATTAGTTTTTAATCTTTTGTTTTTCTGTTTAGTTTTTTTTTAATTAAGTTATAAATTGTTTTAATATATTTAATTATTATTTTTTCAAAATCTTAAACTTATTATTAAAATTTTATTTATTGTTTTGAATAATAAAAAATATTTTATTGTAATTTATATTTTTAAAAAACTATTAAATATTTGTTTAACAGTTTTAACAATAATTTTTTGAATAAATTATACAATAAAATTTTTTTAATTTTTTTTTTTACAATTTAAAACTTATAAATATTGTTAATATTAATTTATAATAATTATTTTTATAAAGTTTTTTAACTATTTAATAAAATAGATTTTTTAATAAAATATTGTATTTTATTTTTTAAAACAGTTTAAATATTTTAAAAAATTAATAATATATTATTGTTTACAAAAACTATTATATTAAAACTTAAACTTTTTAATAAAAAGCCTAAAAATAAAGCAGTATAATTATTAATTTTTTAAATATTTATGTTAAATAGTAAGCTATTATTTAATTGTAAATTTGTTAATTTAAATATTTAAACTTAAAGAATAGTTATTTAAAAATATTTAATATATTAAGTAATTAATACAATTATTTTTTTTAAAATATATATAATTGAAAAAGTATGTAGTATTAACTAAATAAATTTTTGTAATAATAATTAAAAATATTTAATATATTAACTAATTGATATAATTAGTTTTTTTAAAAATATTTTAAAATACATATAATTAAAAAAGTATGTAGTATTAACTAAATAAATTTTTGTAAGAATAATTATAAAACCAATTCCAAAAATTTTAAAACTGTTTCTTGAATTGTTTTTAAACAAAAAATAAATTAAATAAAAAATTTATATTAATAGAATCTGAATTATTTTGGTTGTAAACAATAAAATAATTTTGGTTTATTGTAATAATTGTTTTTATAATAATAAATAAATTAAAGTTTCAACAATTTTACAAAAAAACTATTTTTATGTTATAATATATTAATAAATAACAAAAAAAACAAATATTATATAATTAATAAAATAATAATAATAAATTTTAATTTAAAAAGTAAAATAAATATGTTTAAATTTTTAGTTGTTATTTTTTTTAAAAAAATCTAATAGAAAAAAAATAATTTGTACTATTAACAAAATAATACAATTAATATAATAAATTAGTGTTTTTAAAATTCAATAAAATATTATTTTAATACTTTTTAGTAATTAATTATTTAATAATACTTGAACACAAATACAAATTAAAAAAATTGTAATCAAAGTAATAATATAAAAAAAATTGAAAATAATTAATATTATAACTAATATTTAAAAAATCTTATATATTTTTAAAAAAAAACAATTAATCAAATTAATCAAATCAATAATTAAAATAATAACCAAATTAATTACTAATTTTAAAAAATAAACTATAACAATATTGACATTCAATTCCATTTTTTAAATAATAGTAAACAAAATAAAACCTTTTTTCAGTTATATATTATTCCAAAATGAATGTAATTATTAACAGTTTTTCTTTTTATATTTAAAATTTTGTTTAATGTTTGTATCAAAATTATCTTTCGAAAAGTTTGCAACCAGTTCAAACTATCTGTAATATTAAAAAAGAAATAATTTTTAAAATAAAGTTCTTACTCGGATCTACAATGAAAGAGATCTTTTATTAAAAGTATTTATACAGCAAATTACATCCAGTTGTCACCCAGTCACCACAATGAGGTAGTAGCATAAAGACTGGCGTGGATTCGATCCTCCTATTCATCGATCGGATGCTTATCCCAATGGAGATCTGCTTCTGCCAGAATGAAGTGACAAATTAAAAATCAATTATCCGTCCTGTTTCAAAAAATATTATTCTGTATAAGAGAACTTTATTAACAGATTTTTACTCATGATGATTTTTCAGAGTTTTCATAAATGGACTCAAATCTTTAGGAACTTCTTTTTCATTTTGATTCGTCTTAAACATGGTTTGTAAACCACAAATATGATACTCTTTATTGCTTTCAATATAAAGTTTGATTTTTAAATGCTTTAAGCTTTAAGGATATCGTTTGTACTGAGCAAAAAAGCTTTTAAACCAATCAAATGATACAACAGTTCGAGACTTTTGAATCTGTTAAACTTTTAAAAAATACATTTATAGAACAAGATATTTTTCGTCTTATTTACAAGACTTCTCGATTGCCTTTTAAAGTTCTATCTCTTGAACAATATTTTCTACAAATCTACACTTGGGTACAAATAGAAAACACTGTGGTGGTAACGGTTACTGTTTTAGTTACTTTTCTTTTATGTGACACCTTCTTTTTACCCTTTCTATGGAATTTCTTTTTAACTTTCTTATGAGTTGAAGTTGGAGTAGAAGTTATTTCAGGGAGGGGAATGGTAGATATGGGTAAGATCTTAATAGGAACTACACTTGCGGTTTCTTTAGCAACTGAGTTAGGCTTTGTGACATAGGTTGTTGAAATTGGTACCAAAGTTGCTTCAGGCGTTGGCACAGGTTCAATAGGAATTGATATAGTACTCGGCTCAGATACAGACAAAGGTGGCTCTGATCCAGGCAAAGATGGCTCTGATGCAGGCAAAGATGACTCTGACTCAGGCAAAGAAGACTCTGATGCAGGCAAAGAAGACTCTGATTCAGGTAAAGATGATTCTGACGCAGGCAAAGATGACTCTGATTCAGGTAAAGGTGACTCTGACGCAGGTAAAGGTGATTCTGACGCAGGTAAAGGTGACTCTGTCGCAGGTAAAGGTGACTCTGATGCAGGCAAAGATGATTCTGATTCAGGTAAAGGTGACTCTGATGCAGGCAAAGATGATTCTGGCTCAGGCAAAGATGACGCTGATACAGGTGATGATTCTGCCGCAGGCAAAGATGACTCTGATTCAGGTAAAGGTGACGCTGATACAGGTAAAGATGACGCTGATACAGGTAAAGATGATTCTGATGCAGGCAAAGGTGACTCTGGCTCAGGCAAAGATGACGCTGATACAGGTAAAGATGATTCTGCCGCAGGCAAAGATGACTCTGATTCAGGTAAAGGTGACTCTGATGCAGGCAAAGATGACGCTGATACAGGCAAAGATGATTCTGACGCAGGCAAAGGTGACTCTGACTCAGGCAAAGGTGACTCTGATACAGGCAAAGATGATTCTGGCTCAGGCAAAGATGACGCTGATACAGGTAAAGATGATTCTGACGCAGGCAAAGATGACTCTGACTCAGGCAAAGATGACTCTGATGCAGGCAAAGGTGACTCTGATGCAGGCAAAGGTGACTCTGATACAGGCAAAGATGATTCTGGCTCAGGCAAAGATGACGCTGATACAGGCAAAGATGATTCTGGCTCAGGCAAAGATGACGCTGATACAGGTAAAGATGATTCTGACGCAGGCAAAGATGACTCTGATTCAGGTAAAGGTGACTCTGATGCAGGCAAAGATGACGCTGATACAGGTAAAGATGATTCTGACGCAGGCAAAGATGACTCTGACTCAGGCAAAGATGACTCTGACGCAGGCAAAGGTGACTCTGATACAGGCAAAGATGATTCTGGCTCAGGCAAAGATGACGCTGATACAGGTAAAGATGATTCTGACGCAGGCAAAGATGACTCTGATTCAGGTAAAGGTGACTCTGACGCAGGTAAAGATGAATCTGACGCAGGCAAAGGTGACTCTGATGCAGGCAAAGATGACTCTGATTCAGGTAAAGGTGACTCTGACGCAGGCAAAGGTGAATTTACTACAACTACGTCGTCGCCAAGTGGATTATTTTCAAAGTTACCGATATTATTTAGTTGGCTATCATTGCCAAAATTGTCGCCTACGTTATTATTACCATTTCCGTTTCCGTTACCCAATCCCTGACGTTTTACAAATGAGGTTGGAGTGGACGAGACAAGACAATCGAAAATCACGAGTACTATGCAAACGACCAAAGAGTAATAAATTAATTTCATGGCCATTTTTATTTTTTGGTCGATAGAATTAAGAGTAATTGCGATGAGTAACTTGGAGACAGAAGTCAAGGGAAAAATACTTTTTGTGAAAAAAATACTTTGTTTTAATTATTAAAGGTCATTTTAAAAATTGCTGGATGTAACAATAAATTGAATCTCAAAATTTTTATCTTTATATACATATTTTTGCTGCCCGAAGAATATACAAACGTTTATACTAACCTGGTTCAATGCGGCACGGTGTCCTGAATTTCGTTTTTAGTTTTAGAGTAAATTCTCTATGTATTCATGAAAGGGAATGATCAAAATACATTTTCGGAATCAACATTTTCGTTAAGTATTTCTAAATTAGTAAGATTGCCGTCCTTTCAATAATGATTATTATTATAATATTATTATATTTTACCAAAAATAATCTGCACTTACCTTTTGAGAGGAATTATTAAACTGCTTATATGTTTATAATTTAACCATATATGAAAAGTTTTTAAGACTCTTTATTCATCAAATTCGGTTAAATTTTTTAAAAAGATTTTTCTATCTATATTGGTTTGTTTATAGACATATTTAATTTATTTAGTGAATTAAGATATGATCGAAGGACAATTTTGTTTTTGGTCAGTCAAAAACATAATTTAAAGAAAAAACAATGCTAGAAAAATGGGTGTATTTCCATGTTAAGTATAATTAAAAAGAAATCTTAGAACCTGAATTAAAAAATAAGTAATCAAAAACAATAATTATAAATTTCCAAAAAAAATATGACTAAAATGGTTTTTTAGATTGTTTTTATTTTCTTTGCCAAAAAGATGAATTTATTTTTAGATAACAAAACAAATAAATTTTTAAACATGAAATCTCCGCCTATTTTTCATTTAAATCTTGATATGAGATGATATGATATGATCAATAAATAATTATTTTCTGCTAAATGCTTCGGTGAATAAATTTTTAATCAGAATGGGGTTTTGACTTCAAAAATAAGAAAACAAATAATAAAATAATCAAATGAATTGAACCAAAATAAATTTAAATTCTCATTTTTTTTCGTCTTTTGTTTTTCTCATTTTGGATAGATTGTTTATATAAAATTCAATTCTAAGAAGAAATTAGAAATAAAAAAATATCTTTAGCTCAATTATTTTAACATTTACGATTAAATGTAGATATTGGAAAAATGTTATGTATATATCAAAATTCATCAATTTTTGGAATGTTTAAGTCTATATTTAATTATTAGTTTTTTGTTAAGTTTTTAATTTACAAATTGATACTAAGAATAAGAATAAGAATAATGATAATAGTAATAATAAGAACAAGAATAAACATAATGACAATGATAATTTTTATTAAAATCTCTTTTAATTATGTAATAATAAAATAGGAGATGGGATTGGAGAAATTCCTTAAAAACATTCTTAGAAGAGCAACATTTGCCTCTAAAAGATCCAATTGATTACTTTCAAGGTAAAGAGCAAAGAAATTCATGATCGACGTATTTCCTGATCTTAATTGATTGTTATGCAAAATTAGCCATTAAATATAGAACAATTAGAAGAATCTATTGTAGGTATATTATTTATCCTTTTAGGATACCTAAAAAGAAAGTAACATGACATAGAAATTCTCCTGTTTGTTTATCTGCACAGTTTTTCTCTTTTTTCCCAGCTAACTTGTTAAAATGGAACCCAGCCTTAACGCCAAGCAAAAAGAGTATCTCGGGTGAAAAATCGGCTCTTCTTTTCTTGATTTCTGATCCACAAAATTTTCGCCGATATTTGACAGGTGTCAACTTGAAACGACCGTGGACTTGGGTCCCTTTCGCAACGGGAAAGTGATGAAATAATCTCAAAAGTTATGTTTACCCATATTAACCATCATTGGAGCTTTGTTTTTGACCTTCTCTTTTACATATTCATGATAAGAATGAACGTTTTCCACTTTAAAAATAGGTGCAAAAACAATACGCAGCCCTACCCGCGCGAGGTTACATCTGAAAACAAAATTACATATTCTCGACAAACAAATGAATGTCTTCTTTGGTCTATGAAACGCAAAGATAAGTTTGGGCAACCAAACAAAGAGCTCTATCCATAACACTTTTATTGATCTAAGCATTTGCATGTCTTTCATTTGGAATAAAATAGAATCCAGTGATATTGAACAAATTGTTTGTTGATTTTTTTTAAAAATGAAATTTTCCATTTTAAAAAGACAAAAGATTGTTAAGTTTAAAATTCTGTTTTTGATAAAAAGTGGTTTATTTTTAAAATTAGTAATAATTTTAAAAATTTTTTTTTAAATTTTTTTAAAGATTATAATGGATTTAAAAAATACAAATCAATTGAATTATTTTTATGTTTAAATTTATTTATTATTTTCATGGCAATTTTTATAATGAAATATTATTAGTTTGTGTATTTGATATTACCAGACCAGAAAATAGATAAAGAAATATGAATTGAATTATTATAGATATTTTGTTTGCTACTTGGGAATTTACAAATGTATACAGAAAATATTAAAATTTTGCAAATGGAAAAAATAGATTTTTATTTAACACTGGATTTAAAAAAAGGCTTCAGCCATTTTCATTCTCTGTTAATATAAAAATTGAAAAATAGTTTTGGGAAACTTTTTAAAATATACATAATTCTCACAATGTTTAAAGTTGTTCTAAAGGACCTAGATTAGTGATATCACTTCTACTATTTGTCCCAAGATTACATTTCTACTGAAATTAGTTTGAGTAAAATATAAAACACATAAATTTTTATTGTCACTTAGTAACCCCACTTTTTTTGTGATCATTTGGATCTTTCAAAAAAGCTCTTGAACATTGATAAAAATCATATTCACTTGATCAATCATAATTTTGTGAACTAATCCAGTACTCTACACCTTCACTTTCTAATCAAAATTCAACCAATCCCACAAACTCCATGACCAATCAATTCAATAAAAGCAGTCTTATTCGAGCCTTTTTCAATTCATTTTCTCTTTACGAACAGGGAGGTGTTAAGATTTCCCACCATTTTGAGTAAGTTTGCCACCTTACAATGGTTGAAGATTTGAACACAGGTTATATTTAGAAATAGAATGAATGCTTTAGTTTTTTGGTTTTAATAAAGATCTTAATTTCCATAAAATAGATATATAATCTTTGGGTTTTTGATTTTGTAAAAAAAGCAATTAGATTGAAATAAAAAAGTGATAATAAGAACAATGGTTAATGTATTTTTAAGTTGGAATCTTATAGAAAAAAGTCTTGTAAAATGCATTGTGGTTTTATACATTCTTAATTTAATTTTTCTAGGTGTGCACAAAGAAACAACTAGATCTTTTATCCTTTTTAACTTTGAATCAACTGTATCCTATTTTTTATTGAAAAAACTTATATTTTCTTTAGATAAAATATGATAGCAAATATTTAAAGAATTTGAATATAAATTTGAATCAAAAAATCAAATTTCACGATCCCAATTTGCACTTTGAATGAAACATATTTTCTTTCTGATCCAATATTCTATTAATAGAGAATAGGTTTTTAAGTTTTATTATTTTCTGTTTTTTTTTCTTGCTTGTTGAGTGAAAGATGGTTCACTAGTTTAAAAGGATAAGGATCAGATTTATAGGTCTACCCCCGAATATTTCGAATTCGATAAAATTATGGCTTTACCTAGTGCTTAATGAAATTAATTTTAAACAACTAAAAATCATGCTGTGACAATTCTCATTCACAAAAAAAACCCCCTTCGTTTTATCCCACCAATCATTCTCGTAAAATATATCCAGATAAAAAGTTTATCCGTAAATATTTACTACATTTACTAATGAGGGATTTTGAATTACATTTCAAAAATGATTTCCGAAGTAAAAATTTATTTGAAGAGAAAACAAGATCATCGATTTCAATTTATTCTTTAAAAAATTTGGGTTTTAAAAATTGACAATGATATTATCTTTTTTGTTGAATTTTTTTATCATATTTTTAAAAATATTTAATTCAAAAAATGAACAAAAGGAAAATCAAATTCAAAGAGAAGATGAAATAGAGAATTTACAGCTCTTTCAAAATTCTTCAAATATATTTTTATCTAAAGAGCTAACGAAAAGAGCACCCTTAAAGAAATTAATAACAAACCGAAATCTTATAAATCGTTTGGCAAGTTACCCCTTTTACTATGCAAACAAGCCTTATTGTGTTGATACTTCAAAATTCTTAATCAATGAAAAAGGGATAATAGGTAATGTACAGTTTCAAAGATTAAAGATTAAAAATTAAAAATAATGAGTTTATTCCTTTCAAGCACACATCTATCTAAAATTTTTTTAGCGAATGTTGAATATAGCCAAGATGAATCCCGTATTATCGCTTATTTTCGAGGTAAGCAAGATAAGCGTAAAGAAAAAAAAACCAAAGTTACTTTTTATCCATCCTTCATATTTTCAAAAATACTTTAGGGCCTGAAATCACAAGAAAACAGATGAGCCAAACTGTTTTCAAACTTTCAGATGGGAAAATTTGGAAGGTTGACTCTAAATGGTGGGAGATTTTGACTCTCTCTATGCGTGAAGAGTTTACATTCACTACAATTGAGCTCATAAAAAAAAAAAGAAATCAAATGGTTCCGAATCTTCCCATTCTTATTGACTTAATTGGTCATGGAGTTGGAGGAGGTTGGTGAAAGTTTTTTTTGGATACATGATTCAAAATTTTCTACCATCATGTAATCTTAAAAAAAATTTTCACATATTTAGTTTATGCTCAGATTTTTGGTCTCCAGTTCTATAGTTTCTTTGCCAAATATCTAGCCAATCAGAATTATCTAATGGTCGTTTACACATTCGGATCTCCTAGAGTTGGAGATTCCCAGTTTGGACGGACTGTTAATGAGGCATTCAGTGTCATTCGAATTACTAATTCTAATGACTTTGCCCCACATTATCCTAAAATATCTACAACTGGCGAAAGGTATCTACACGCAGGACAAGAGTATTGGTTGCCAGCACAAGATTGCAATTGTCCCATTGATAAATATATCATGTATGAGTGCCCGGGATTTTTTCCCCAAGATGAAAATCGCTACGGAGAAAACTTGGTAGGGATGAGAATAAAAACATGATTCTTGAACAATTTATATTTCCTAAATTTTAATCGAACTAATTTTGGTAGGAATGTAGTCTTGGAACTAATGGTTTAAGTAACAGCGCACATTTTGGACCTTATTTTAAAAAATTTATTGGAAATTGTGAGGATTTTTGATGTATTCAATAAAGTTTTTAATTGAACATTTATTATTATTATCGTGTTCACCCCAGCTGAATAACTTGTTAAAATGTTAATTTTTGAAGGTGTCAAATATTTAATAAAACATTATACAATAATTCTAGTTAAAAACTTTTGAAATAAGCTTTGAATCGAATAAAAAAGAAAGAATTTAAAGAATCAAATAAGAGGATTTGATTCTCTTATAGAATCTTATATTTATCTTTAAAATATTAACATGTATTGCTTAATTAATTCAAAAAGCACATGTTTTACTTATTTTTTCAAATGACTATGCTATTCTATAATTTTACAAAAGCCTTTGTAGCTATTTCGCATCTTGAATGAAAGCTGCGTATTATGCACAGTCAAAGTGCCTGCAGAATATTTTTGAGGCTTTTAATCTATTAAAGAAATTTAATTAGAAACTTTAAATTTTGAAAATTACAGCTTGTTTATTTTCAGAGTAGTTCAAATATTTCATAGACCTTTTTAAATCTTCCATATACAAATTATATTCATTTATTCCTTTAAAGGGAACTTTTAGAACAATACATTTTCTAAATACATTTATTAATTTTTTCATTAAAATTCAAACCTGGGGACAATACTTTTGCACGGAATCATGGAATATATCTAAACACACCATACTGGAAAGACCCTGAGAAATTTATTCTATAACGATTTACTATCTTTAGTAAATTTGAGACAAAAAATCTCGCCAAGTATTCGTATACCCAATTTCGTCTTCATATATGTCCTGAAAGACACGTTGGCATAAAATCATTTAAGGTTTTTTTAGTGTTATTGTTTAGCAAGTATGATATAGAGTATTATTATGAAACGGTTAATCAATGCAAACAATTGAAGGTTTTTGATTAGCCAAAAATTTTTTTGGTAAATTAAATATTTCTATAATCGAGAGAAAAAAGACTTTTTAGGTTTGTCTTATGATACATAATATTCATTTCTAATGTTGTCCAGAAAATTTCTATTTATGGGGATTGAATTATAGTCATATATAGTTGCGAAATTCGAATATATTATTATTGAGAAAGTATACATGGTCAAAAATAAAAAAAATAAATTTTTTAAAATTATAAATATTATCTATTATTTAAAGAAAATATAATAATTTTTTTTATTGATTATGACCAGATCAGTTAGCGAACAAATGAACGGCTGTTAAAGTTAAACACCAACTTCAAACTGACTTAAAGATTCTATTTATCAGTGGAAAGCATACGACGTATACGCCAAAAATCATGGTTTACACTTAGACACAAAAAATGCCGACTCACTTGGACAAAAAATACCAAAATTTGACTACTGATGGAATTAAATAAAAATTTATTAGGTTTGCTTTGTAAATAATAATGCATAAGAAAAAAATTCTTTTCTGGGAAGATAATAATGCAAAACGCATTTCCAAAAAAGCGAAAAATCGGTTTCGCGAAAATGAAATTGATTATTTATTTTTTTCTTCAAAGTTAATCAATTTTTGTGAAAGATTAATCAATTCGATGCCAAAAAAAAAAGTCTTACGAATGTGATAGAAGTAAGAAGTGGAAATACAAATATTTAGTCTTAGTTTGGTAATATGTAAATGAGTTTTTTTAGCAGCTTCTAAGGAAAGCTCTTTTTTAAATATTGTTTCCCAAAATTGGCTACAATTATTTTTTATTACTTTCGAATTTCACCTTTTTTTTTTGTGTTCAGTTTCTTTTGTGAAAAATTGTATCATTAAAGTCAACATTTATTATTTAAAATGAGTTCTAATTAAGCCCTTTAACTCTCTAATAAATACATCTTTTTGCTTTGCTTTATTTCGCTCTATAATTCTCTTGCAGGTACCACAAATTCTTCCATCAACTTGAATAATAGATTCTGAAAATTCATTAATTGCTTATTAAATATTTTTTTTCACAATTAATCCTTCTTTTCTCAAATTCTACATAATAAATTTTATTCATACAAGTTCACATGATATTGACAATATAAAAATAATATCATACTCTTGTTTATCATGAAAATCTGAAAAAGCCATTTTACAAAAAAATATATTTCAATATCTCAATATTCATAACTATTACAAATATTCAAAATGAATAAATGATAATTGTATTTATTAGTTTTTCTTTTTGGAATAAATAAAAGTTAACCATCTATAATGTTCAAGTTGTTTAAAATGCACAAAAATAATGCTATATATAATGTTTGATTTGATAGCTTTGCTTTTCTAAATAAGAAACATTTTTTCGGGATATCTAACTCAAGCTTAAAGTTGCCAAAAAATAAGTATCAAGGTATTTGCAAATTTTATATTCACATTTGTGACTTTTATTTTTCTTAACTATTTTAAAAACCATGTATTTTTTGATTGTATTAAAAATTACTGGTAAATAATAGGTTTTAAAAGCTTTTTGCTTGAACATGGTTATGTTTTTCATGTTTTTCCAAAGTATGTGTATGATTCAATTTTTCAACTTGTATTTTCTGTTTTTTTACAAATTGAAAATTTTAATCTTAACAAAGCATAAATTGATTGTTTGGGAAAAATCAAGTAAACTGTTACAAAAGTAATCATTAACCTGATTTCTGTGATTAAACTTGATCTAAACATTTTTTACTAAATACCCACCATTCATTATCAAATTCTTGTTGAGATATTGAAAATAACATAATATGCGAGATCACAAATTCACATGATTGCATCAGGCTTTAAAAAATCTATATTTATACAGTTTTTCCAAAAATTAATTATTGTTTAGGAATTTTCATTTAAGATGTTACAATGATGAAAAAATTATTCTGGGAATTCAATTCTTTAATATATCATTTTTCATTTCACTTAACTTTTGATTTTTTTAATAAAACTTTCTTTTTTCAAAATGTAAAATTTAATCATTTTTAAAAAAATGAATTTTGTTTAATATATATATAATCATTTCCGTCACTCATTATACCAAAAGTATTAAAAGACAAAAATTTTGGTATGTTCAAAAAATGACTTTGTAATTTAGTTGTTTCTCAATCTCAATTCAGAATCCACTCAATAGAAAGAAATTAATAAAAGTACTTTTTTCTTGTAGCCTTCTCTTTTTATATGAAAAGATTTTTAGTTGGGATTTCGATCGAAAAGTTCTCGTAAATATATATAAAAACCATTCTCCGAAACTTTTATAATAGCTTCCAAATTAAGATTTCCGTTTACATTTTTTTGAAAAAATGAGTATTTGTTTGTATGGAAATATTTTAGAAAGCAAAAAAGGTAAATACCACGTATCCCGTTTTTTATAGAAATAAAATAAAAGCTATCATATTTCAAAACCTCTTTTTCCCTTAATATCACTTTAGAAAGCAAAAAAACTGGAAAATTAATGGCCATTTATTTCCAAATTTCAAATATAAAATACTTTTCTTTGCTTTTATTACTGGTGGTTTTAGATGTATTCAATGAACCTTTTATTTTACAAAATATTTTATCAAAAAAAAACGAAAAAAGCAATAACGATTTCGAGTTCATCCCACTTTACCCTAAAATAAATAAAATAGAATTGCCTTCGAATTTTCCAATAGTTATAAATGAAAATTCCAGACGTCAACTTATGGCGGCTACTAAATCTGGGATGGGTTTTCAAAAAAATAGCCCACCCAAGGAATTAGTAACAAATCAAACTACCTTAGATTTGCTTTCCGAAATGGCCAAATGGGCTAATAAGCCTTATTGCACTTCTGCCAACTCGATTGGAGAAGATGTAGAAGGTGTAAAAGGTTCGTAATAATAATAATAATAATAATAATAATAATAATAATAATAATAATAATAATAATAATAATAATAATAATAATAATAATAGTAATAATAATAATAGGATAAATTTTATTTTATTTTTCTTTAATTAATCTCAAGCTCATGCAAAGAAGGCTCTTATTCAGGATAAAGAGGCGGTTGTCGTTTATTTTGGAGGTTACTGTTTAAAATTAATTGATGATTTCATGTTTGAATTTTTAATTTCATAAATTTGGTTATTAAAGATATTTTTTGTTCAGGACCAAAATTAAGCCGAGAACAATGGAATTCAAGAAAGTTTGATTGTCATCACGGAATGGGTATTTCTTTCGCCATGGATGTTGGTTGGAAAAAGAGTTGCGACAAGATGTTTAATAAATTTGTACTAAGATTGGCTGAATTAATGCGAAAATCAAAATGGAAACAACGTGGAGAAGGAGAATTTCGTATTTATCTTACAGGACATGGAATTGGTGGAGGTAATTGAGACTTTCAGGCAAATTTTTAACAAGAAAATTTCAAGTTTTCACAAAAAAATGACAAAATCAAAAAACTTTTAAAGTATATGCTCATACCATGGCTGCATATGTGCGTGAACACCTAAAAACGATAAATTTTCTCACAATAATTACATTTGGTCAACCGCGATGGTCAGATTCTTCATTTGCAAAGAGATTTAACAAAGACATATCAAACGAAAGCAAGATAAATTTCTTTCGAATCACAAATGAGAATGATCATGTTTCTCAACGTCCTTATGGAAAAACCTCATATATGCATGTTGGAACCGAGTACTGGATAACCTATAACTGTGATTGTGTAGATACACCTAGTGCGGGAAATTCTAATGTATTCACCTCAGATGGATACCAGCTTTTCAAATGTCCAGGGTTTTTCCAAAATTCTAAAAATAATTTTGGTGAAAGTGAGGTATCAGCTTTTGTTACTTTAATAAAAGCTCATTAGTTTGAGGGTCACATTATAACATTACTTTTTGAATTTATTTATAGGAATGTAACCTTGGTACTGATGGTTCGAGTGACACGGCTCACGATGGGCCTTGGTTTACAACCATGTTTGGAAAATGTCGATCTCTCAAGAGAATTTCAGCATCATGAAGAGGTCTTTTTTTGCAAAATTTGTTTCATTAATTTTCCCATTTCTTATTTGGATTTATTATTAACAAGTAACTTTAATTGATCTATTGGATAATCAAGCTCAAGCTCAGGAACACACAGGCATACATGAAGAAATTTTTTAGTGTAACATCTTCACGATTGTTATGAAAAAAGTAAATAATTAGGAAAAAAGTCTCGAGTTCAAAGCCATAAAAAGATAATTTTTTTCAATAAAGTTTTATAAAGATTATTTCTTTTTGATTAAGTTATACTTTAAAAATGATTCTCATATTTTGAAGTTTTTTGAGGTTATGTAAATTAGCCTTGATATTCAATGCTTTTTATAATCTTTCAATTTGTGTTAAAAATAAACACATTTTTTAAAATAAAATTCTTTAAATTTTAAATTTGAAAAATATGTTTTGGTTAATGATATTTAATTTGTTAAACCAATAAATTTGAAGCATTTTCTTTAATAATAAATTATGAATTTATTATTATAAATTTATTATTATTATTATTATTAATCACTAATAAAATCTTTTTTTTTTTTAATAAACTTTAAATTTTTTTTCAGAGTTGTCTTTTTCATTAATAAAAAGTTTAAAGCTTATTATTAAGTTGCCAATTTTAAATCTTGAATCAAAAATTTTATAGTTATTAGAAAAAAATATTGAAGTTCATCCAAGTAGTTTTCATTTTTGGATATATTTTCTTCACAGATATTTTTTTATATTGAAAAAATTTTCAAGATTCAACTATTTCAGCTTTAAATTAAATTTTTTTTATTTAACTTTTACTGAAAAATTTTTAAAGAAATAGTGACCCATTTTAAAAATCTTTATGCAATTTAAATAATACTTTTTTGATAATAATGGGTGAGTCAAATTCTTATCATTCCATATCTCAACTTCCCAAGATAGATTAGAATCTAAACATTTTCCCATTAGGACACCAAAATATGGGTCATTATGAGCCCTTGATTCCGGAAAAAAATATAATTTATTGCATTCCTGCAAAAAGTTAAATAAATTTAAACCCGTAATTTTCCATACAAACAAGAGTTCAGAATCATGATCTAGATCGAGTGATTTTTCCCTGTGACATCAATAGGCATGTTAAATTGTTTGCGTTTGACAACTATCGCATTCACAATCCAACCAGAACTCGACCGGTTGATGTGCCCGTAGCATTGCATTACATGTCATTCGTGTCTGGTATAATTGTGACACGTATCATGGTTACATTTTATACATTGAGCTCATATATTTAGCGAACTCTCGATTGCTTATATGATGGTTAATCGAAAGTTACAACGAAAAGTTCAAATATTTTCGTAATTTCAAGAGTTTCAAAACGGTTAAAGTCACTTAATCTATGTAGGTTAGGGGAAATTAATAATAATTTAAATTAGAAAATTTTGTGATTTTTTAATCGATATATTTTTTTTTTACCACTTACCACCACCCAAACAATGACCAACAGCAATGATTCTACCATAATTTTTTATTTTCATATTCTCATTTATATGAATTAAAATATCATTCTTAGATTGTGAAAATATCTTATAAAATTTTTATCAATTTTGACATTTAAAACGTTCGGAAAATTATCATTTTGTTTGGTTTTTTATTCTACTCTCTTTGATATTCATTTCTGTCCCATGAAATTTTAATAAAATTTCATTATTTTTTGCTGAAAACGTGTCAGAATTTGAACTTTTATAAATTAGAAAAATAGAAATCCAATATATAGAGAAATTTATGAAAAGTGATAAAAATATTTTTAGAAACCATAAAACTCCAGTTCCAAATAGTAGCATAGCATTTTCAATTTTAATCCATTATGGGATTAATTTTGTCCTTATAATTTTTAAATAACTAAAAAAAAAAGAAAAATTAATTAATTCAAAAATATTAGTTTTGATCATTTATTGTATATTATTATTTAATAATAATTTTCATATAGTATTTTAATTTATTCAAGATTTATATATTAATTTTCAGATCACCTAAATTTATTATTAATCCTGGATTTTGAGTTATTAGAGTGAATTTCATTTTCAATTTATATTATTATATTCTCATTAAATTTTTGAATCTCGTACAGAAAACTTTACTTCTTTGGTTAAGTTAAACACTCGAAACGATACAAAAAATCCTAGACAAAAGGCAAAAACTTTTTAACTGGTAGGGATGTTATTATTTTCTGGGCATATTAGAATGTGATTACAATTATTTTAAAGGGTAAGGAAAAGATGTCATATTGTTAAGGTTATTGATAAAGTTTTAAACGAAGATTATCAACTGAGATTGACCTGAAAGACGAAACAATAAACTTTATCAATTTTAATGCAACTATCGACAAATATTAATTAAAACTAATTACAAAGTTTTAATTCATTTTCCTTATCTCTCTCTGAATGAACATTTTTTCCATTTAAACTAGAGGCTTTTCAAAAAGATTTTATTTGGGAAAGTTGAAAATTCCTGGATTTGTGAATTTTTTGCTGACTAATTCAACCTAACTTGAAATATGATTAATTTAAATAGCATCTATTATGTTTTTGGGTTTCTTTAAAAAAAAAAAAAAAAACATATTTCCATAAAAGTTTTATCGAATAATGAGAAACATTTTCCATATTCAACTTAAAACAAGTATAAATTATGATTTCTTCCGTTGGTCCCCGCGGGAAAACTGTGAAACAATGAAATAACGGAAAAATATGGTAGATCTTTCCCATAAAATTTCTAGGATTATTATGATTACTAAAAAGTTTTTTGACATGAAGGAAACTTATTTTGAAAACAAATCTTCATGTTATGTATGTATGTATGTATGTATGTATGTATGTATGTATGTATGTATGTATGTATGTTTGTATGTATGTATGTATGTATGTATTTATATATTTTCTTTGAGCGATACGACAAATACCTTTTGAATAATCATTATCCGAAATGGATTACAATAAGATGGATCAAAAAGCAAATAAATTACGCCCAAAAATTCAAAAACATTAAATATTTACTGGAGTTAAGATTAAATACTTTGCTTGAAAATATGAAAAGTTTTTTTTTTTTTTTTTTTCAAAGATGAGAGAAAAAGTTTTTTATCAAACGTTTCTTGAAGCTTTCCATCTTTTCAAAAAAAAATTAAAAACTTTTTTAATTTTATTCCCTTGCTTTAATCTTTTATTATTCAGATATATTTGGACAGAAAAAATAACATATTTGGATAATGAAAATTCGAAATATCTCCCTATTGTTGAATATTTCAAAGATAATGAATTTCAAAAAAGGATATTTCAAAGAGAAGTTAATAAATATAGAAAAAATTTTATAAGTCAAAAAAGAACAATAACAACAACAACAACAACAACAACAACAACTATAATAACAAATGAATCCAATCTTGAAATTGAAAATCCAAAGTTGATAACCGATTCTCGCACCCTCGATAGATTTAAAAGGTTTGCCATGTTTGCAAAAAAAGCGGATTGTAATAAAGAAAATTTTAATTATGGTGCAGAAATTTATGGTAAAAAAAATATAAATTATCTCTTTTAAAATGGATCAGTTTTTTTTTTTAAAGATTTATTTAAAACTTTTTTTTAAAACATGATCAAAAACATATTTAAATTAATCTCAAAAATCTTAGGTCAAATAAAAATGGTAGAGGATGAAATGATTATAATGCTAAAAGCCTTTGACAAATACTCACACAATTGGAATCAACGACGAGAAAATATACTGGTAGATTATCATAGAGTTCCCAATGTAAAAGTGGATAAAATATTTTGGAATACTTTTCAAACTGCGTATGATAAAATGTTGAGATCTGTAAGCCGAGTATGGAGACGACATAATGCAAAAAAAAGAAATAAAATTTTTCATTGTCGTTTGAGATTGACCGGACACATAATTGGTGGAGGTAATTCTCATCTCATGTTTATTTTGTGGGGAGGAGGAGGAGAAGGAGGAGAAGAAGAAGGAGGAGGAGGAGGGAACAATTAATTTCTATTTGTATTTCAAAATTGAGAAAACTAAATAATAACTAATTGCTCAAATTCAATTTTAGTTCATGCAGTATTTCTAGCATTAGAACTAAAAAGACTATATAAATTTCTCAGTGACGTAACAGTTTACACTTTTGGATCTCCAAGAATGGGAAATTTATTTTTCACCCAATTAGTTCACACAAAGCTTTCAGTATATCGATTCACGTTGGATAACGATTATATTCCTCAAATGCCATCGAGTATAAATGGAAACGTGACTGAATATATGCATCATCAAACAGAATTTTGGATAATGACTAAATGCGAATGTGATTCGTTTGAGGTTTACCAATGTGATAGATTGCCTTCATTTAAAATTTTAGGAGATAATCCAGTGAGTATTAATTAATTAATTTATTTATTTATTTATTAAATTTTGAAGAAAATGAGTGAGGATTCTTTACAAAGCTCATAAATTATCGAAATTTTTTTGATAATTTAATTCAATACAATAATGATTAATTTACTTTTTTATTTAATTATTTTTAGAAATGTAATTCTGGACAGATAGCACCTCTACCACATCAAACGAAATATGGTCCATATTTTGGCATCATGTTCGATAGATGTGTATAATTACAGAAAAGAGCAATAAGGAATTTTTTTAAAGAAAAATTTTACAACAGTCAGAATAAAAAAAAACCTTTTGTTGGTGAGTAAACATCTTCCCCATTTCAAATATCTTTTATGAATATAATATAATATCATATCATATCATATTATATCATATCAAACTAAATATTTGGGGAATTCGAGCGATATGAATTAGATCTTGAGTTTTTGAATTCAATTAGTTTTAAATAAAAAAAATTTTTGTCTAAATCGAGAAAAAAATTTTAAAAGAAAAGAATACCAATTGGTAAGATATGCGTGATCAAATATTTTTAATTGAAATAATTTTAAAGAAATAATTTTATAATATTTTTTTTATTCTAATCTCGAAAATTATTGAATAAATTTAAATTTAAATTTAAATTTTATATTCACTATAAATATTTAAAATTGATACTTGGACATGATTTATTTAAATAAAAATATTGAAATTTAAAATTCAAATATGTAACATTTATAATGAAAAAATCAAACAGTTTTCAAAATATTATTATAATTTATTATTATAATTTATTGTAATAAAAAAATTTTGACATTTAAAATTTTGATATTTAAAATTTTTTAATTTTAAAAATTAAAAAAAAAACTTTGATTATTATTATTATTATTATTATTATTATTATTATCATCATTTTTTTGATAAAATCCTCAATTAGAAAAAAAAATAATAATTCCGAAAATTATATTAAATCTTTAATCATCTACTTTTTTTTACTTTTTAAAACGATTCATTTATTTATTTATTACAAACGATTCATTTATTTAATTATTACAAACGATTCATTTATTTATTTATTACAAACGATTCATTTATTTATTATAAACGGTTCAAATATTTTAACACAAGATATTTGTAATACAAAATATTTACATTTTAGGAAAAACCGTAAAACTATAATGGTAATGATTGAAGATCTTTCAATCTGAAACAAAACTCTTTTTTATTTTTTTTTTTTAAAAAAAAAACTTTCAATTTTTAAGGGTGTTTATTCGATATCATTTTGCCCTCAATACAAATATTAGATTATCAAAAAAAAAAAAAAAGTTTTTTTATTTTTTTCATAAATACTTATAAAGAGAAAATTTAATATCTTCATGTTTATTTTTCAAAAAAAATTTAAAAAAATAAAAACAGTGTTGTTTAATTATCGAAAAATTTTTATATACTGAGAAATGTTAAAAATTTTTCTGTAAATTTTAGCTAAATTTTTTTTTTTTGATTCTCATCGTCTTCATAGAATTATCATGTCGATTTATATATCAAAATTGGTCCCTGGAGTAAAATTTTCAATCTTGGTACCTTTTTTGTTTATGCTTAGCATCACTTTTTTAGCAATTCTAAATCTTGACAGCAACAAGACCAACAATAACAACAACAACAACAACAACAACAACTACAACAACAACAACAATAATAATAATAATAGTAATAATAATAATAATAATAATAATAATAACAAGGAGGATGACCGGGATATAGTTTCTAGAGAGTACAAATTGCAAAAAACTCTACAACCCTTTCAAAATCAATCAAAATTATTATTATTACCTTCCTCCAATATTTTCTGGAAAAGAGCTGGAACTTCAAAGAAATTAATAAGAACTAGAGATATACGTTGGACTTTAAGAGGAAATTATGCAAACAAACCTTATTGTGTTGATCCTACTCAACTAGCAATCAATGAAGAAGGGATAAGCGGTGAATAAAAATCTTTTGTCAACCAAAGCATTTGGACAATATGAATCCTTTCCTTTCCTTTACTTTCCTTTCATTTCATTTCCTTTCATTTTCTTTCATTTCCTTTCCTTTCATTTCCTTTAGAACCTACTTTTAATAAAAAGCCTAAACTATCTAAACAATCTTTAGGGGACATTGAGGTTGACCCAATTTACCATGCCAGCCTCATCGGTTACTTTCGAGGCCCTGCAATAACGTTAAATGAAATGAAAAAAGAAAATTTTCAATTTGCAACAGTTGGAACTGAACGATGGCTGGTTGATTATCAATGGTCAAAATTTTTGACAAAGACTGTACTTGAAAAATTCACATCGAAAACTATTAAACTCATGGAAAAACAAAGATCTGAAATCGATTCGAACTCAAAAATTTTCATTAATTTGATTGGTCATGGAGTAGGAGGAGGTTTGTTCAATTTTTGGGTTTGAAAATTAATAAAGAAATTTAAACAATTAAACATTCTTTAAAGTGAAATTTCATTAATTTTTAGTTTATGCTCAAATATTGGCTCTTTGGTTATCAAAACGTATTCCAGAGTCATTTTCAAAGGAAAATTACGTTATATATGTTTATACATTTGGATCCCCGAGAGCTGGAAATTTTGAATTTGCACAAAACATCAATTTCTTTTTTCGTACTTTTCGTTTTACATATTCCAATGATTTTGCACCACATTTTCCTAAAATAACAAACGCTGGTGAAAAATATGTACACTCAGGAGTGGAGTATTGGATTAAACAAGAAGATTGTGAATGTCCTAATGATGATGAATACATTTTTTATGAATGTCCGGGTCCCTTCTCGGAAGCTCTAATCGATTACGGAGAAAGTTTGGTAAGTTTTTTTTTTTTTAATTCACAATCTTTTCCATCATAATGAAAATAAAATCTTTGTAAAGTGGTAAAGTCTTTTTCAAATCTGTTTATTTTATTTTTATTTTTATTTTTTTCCCAAAGGTATGCAACCTGGGAACAGATGGTAAAAGTATTAGTTCCCATTTTGGACCTTACTTTGGAACAATCATTGGATTTTGTGAAAATTTTCTAGATTTCAAAAATTTTGCTTGGGCCAAAGATATTTTCAACCCATTTATGTTAGAATAAATAAAGAAGAAGATGAAGAAGATGAAGAAGATGATGATGATGAAGATTTTTATATTTGTGGTTCACGGTCATTTAATTGTAAATTCATGCTGTATGCGCTCGATACAAATTTAAATGAAGGCTTTTTTTTTTTTTAGATTTCGCTCATATTAAATAGCAAGACTTTTTTTTTTAAATAAAAATAAAAATTTTAACAATTTTATAGTTTTGATTAAATTTTACATTTTTATTTTTTAATAAAAACTTACAAAGGCTTGTTTTTAGAATATAATTTTTATCCTACCTAATGATAGAGTTTTAAATTTGTTAATTTTTTTAAAAAAATAATTAATTAACCTTATGATCGAAAAATAATAGTTTATCATGAATTTCAAAAAAAAAATTCAGTAATTTGAAAAATATCGGTACAATATTAAAAAAAAAATCAAAAAAAAAACTGGAAATAAATAACGGAATAAACGTTAAATAAAAATAACGGAATAAATTTAAAAATATAATCACGGAATAAATTTGAAATAAATTTACGAAAAATAAACTTGAAAAAATAATTTCCTCTACATAATCTTTTAATTTCCTTTATCAATGACTTCGATCTGAAGATAATTTTTTTGCAATACATGCATATATACATAAAATACATACATAAAATACATACATAAAATGCATACATACATGCATACATACATGCATACATATATACATACATATATATATGCATACCGATATTCGGCTTTCGTTCAATCATCATTAATAGTGGGGTTTAAATTTAAAAATGTATTCATGGTTAAACAAATTTGATGTTAAAATTTATATATTTAACGTATATATAACGTATGTATATATATATATATATATATATATATGGTTATTTGGTTAGAATCTTCCATTTTCAATTAAAAAAAAGAGATTTCGAAAATTTTTATTAAAGTTTAAGCTTTAAGTAACATGATCATGAATATTTTTACCGATCTATGATAAATTATTATTATTATTATTATAAGACAAATGAAAAATGTTTCTTTTTAAATAGATAAAAAATTTTTTAATTAAAATTGTAAAGTTTAAATGTTATTTTTTATTTTTTTTTATTTTATAATCTTGTTTCACTTATGATTCGATTCAAATTTTATTTCCTAATAAAAGTGAACCTTTTTTTTTTTTTTTTTAGAAACTATAATACCTAAATATAATTATCTCCCATTTTGATCATAAGAAGTAAGGAATAATTGTAATTTTAATTTTTATTTATTTTTTCATATCTCAAAACCTTTAGTTAAAATTATTTAAAATACTTTAAATTTAAGTTTCATCATTTTATTGATCAATTCATTATTATAATATCATCTTTGTCGTTTATAATATCATCTTTGTCGTAAGATCAAACATTTACTCATTAATCATCAAATGAGAAGCAAAAAAAAAACTTCATTTTTTCCAAGATTTCTATTATTTCGTTACCTTATGTTTGATTGACAGAATTTTCTTTTTTTACCAAATTTCAGGATTATCCAGGAAAAATGTTTCATCTCTTATATATTGAACATATATATATATATATATATATATATGTTCAATATAGGGCAATAATCTTAAAAATGATGATAATTATATAAAACATTAAATTAGGGAGCTTTGTAAAAATTTATATATATTTTAGGAATAATCAAAATACAGCTATCCATATATATTACAAATCTCCGTTTCATGTGACTGATTGATTGATTGATTGATTGATTGATTTAACAAAAAATAAACATTTTTCTAAATTTGTTAGTAAATTTAATCATCTAGAAAACTTAAAATTCCTTCTTTCTTCCTTTCTTTCTTCCTTTTATTAGTTCATTTTAAAAAAAAAAATACCTATTCAAGTACTCAACAGTTAGGCAAACAAAGTTTCCCAGTTCATTATTCTGAATACATAATAACAATTCAAATATATCTAGTTTTTGAATATTGGCTTTTCTATAAAAAAAAAATGTATATATATTTTTTATCATCTTTTTTACAAAATTAAACAATTCCTTTACCTTTTTAATTGTTGAATTCATTCGATCTAGCCTTTTTTAATTTTTTTTATGCTTCACTTTTTCCCAAATTTTGATAAAAAATACTTCTTCTTTAAAAATAATGATACTTTTTTGATTATTGGTTCTGTCATAACAATAAATAATAAGTTCGGGAGAGAAACCATGTGTTTCAAAAAAACAAACAAACAACGACAACAATAATTTCATGTGGATTTAAAAAAAATATATGCCCGTTCAAAAAAAAAAAGGCGTACTTACTTATACATCATTGTTTCTGTCAAAAGTTTTTATGGTATAATCATGACGATTTTTTATTTTGAAAAAAAAAAAAAAAAAGTTCTTGTTCATGAGACTTTGAATTCACGAACAATTACATACTAACAATGATGATATTAATTATTCGATAATAAATAAACCCCTTTTTTTTAATAAAAGGGAAATTGAAGTTCCAATTTTATCACCTAATTATCTAATATTTGGCGAACAGATTGAAAAACCACACATTTTTTGAAATCTCACTGCTCACTGCTCATTTGGTTGGTTGGTTGGTTGCTTCGTTGGTTGCTTGCTTGCTTGATCCCTTGAGTCGGCATTTCCGAATGTTCGAAGCAATTTTTAGTTTTCAAAATAGAAATTTAAATAGAAATTTTATTTTTTAGTTCAATAAAAACTAGACTCTCTTTGATGCAAAATAATTTCACCACTTTCTGATCAGATGCATGGTGATAATTAATTAGAAACTCTTTTCCGAAATCAGAAACAATCTTCGAAAAAATGATGTGGTGAAACGTGTTTTATCTTTTACAAAGGTTTATTGATGCATAACTTTACTAGGAATCATCATCTTTAATCATCATAAATAACAACAACTACAACAACAACAACAATAACAACAATAACAACAATAACAACAACAATCAATCAATCAACCAACATCAAACATAATACACATCCTCAGATCAAAATAAATTTTGTTCAAAATTAGAAATTTAACATCATATCACATTTCTCCTTTATACTAAAAATATCTCGCATCTTCCACTTTTGGAATTCCCTTAGTCTGTTCTCTAAAGAATTTCTTAAACTTTTTTTTAATTTTAAAACTAATTATAGAGAGTAACTGGGATTTGTGTCAAAATATGCAAAAAGTCATTTCTTTAAAATTACTGTTTTTTTCAGAATGCATTTTCAATAAAATTTTATTGGTGTTTGTTTCTCATCCATTTTATCGATTAAAATAGAATAAATTTTTATCAAGACTACTATCAAGGTTTCTATTCAATGGTTTCACATTAATCCATTTCTCTTCTTTAATAATGATCTATATTTTTAAGTTTAAAAAAATTTTTCATTTATTTTTATCAAAAAAATTATCCTAAAAACACTAAAAAAAAGACATCATATCACGTTTTTCTGGTAATGGCTTAATACCATCCCGAATTACCACTCGATTATTTCCAAAATACTTTGACCGACGACCAACATCAAGAAACAAAGTAGATTGTGGTCGCTGAACATTTGATCGTGGTTCTGCTAAAATATACTGTGAAGTCCTTCGTTCTTCATTTGACAACCTTCTTCTTTGCGGTCGGGATGAATCCAATTTACCCGCTTCTACTGTCAGTGATTGCTTTTTTACTGATTAATTTTGAATAATGATTTATAAATTAGGAATTATTTTTTTAATTAATCAAAAATTATTTTTCATTACTAAATATCAGTACATACCATCAGTGATCCAAGCTTCGACACGGCCTTTATTTGGGCGTTTAGAAGAATGTTGAATCGTGATTCGTGGGGTTTGAGGTTTAATTTTAAGAGCAAGAGGTGTATCATCTTCAGAACTTTCTTCTTCTTCTTCTTCTTCTTCTTCTTCTTCTTCCTCTTCTTCAGAACTTTCTTGATTTGACTCTTCCTTACGTTCTTCAATTACTTTTGAGAGTGAAAGGGTTGATTTATGAGTTAAATTTTTTCTGCTTGTAGTAGCAGCAGTAGTAGTAGTAGTAGTAGTAGTAGTAGTAGTAGTAGTAGTATTAGTAGTAGTAGTAGTAGGTGCATTTGGTTTCTCATTATCTGTTTGATGTTCTTTTCTTACTATTAAATTAGTTTTATTATTAAAATTGTTTGTGAATTTTTGGATCGATATTTTAGGTTCCTTTGAGAAATCTATCTCTTCATCCAATGAATCAACTGTTGATTCTACATTTTCATCTTCATCTTCGCTTTCATCGGTTTCCGAATCGACGGGTTGATTATATTTAAATATTGATAATGGTCTTGACGCAGCAGCCCCATTTTCAACTGATGAATGCTGTGATGGTGGACGTGAAGCTGGACGTGATGATGGACGTGAGGGAGATTTCAATTGAAATTCTGAACTATTTAACGTTGAACTGTAAAAGGATGAAGGTCTAGAAGGTTGTTTAGAGTTTATTACAAGACTTGAAGAAGGTCGGCGTTCCCTTGAGGTTATTTCGTTTGTATTTCGATATGAGGCTCGGGTCGGACTTTGAAGATCCGTTAGTGATGGTTTTCTTGAACTAGGTCTTGTGGGTGGTGCTAAATCATGAGAATTTAGATTCGTCGATGAATTATTCAATTTTGAGGCACCATGTGGATTTTTAGAATTATAAATATCTTTAGAAGAATCTATTGTAAATAAATAAATAAATAATTAATTAATTAATTAAGAGTAAGGTCAATCAACAAAAATGATTTTTAAAAGTATAGATATAGATATAGATATAGAAAAGTATTTTTTTTAAAAAAAAAACCTACCATTTGAAAATGATCTTTGATGTAAAAGCCTCGAAGTTCGTTGACTTGACATTTGATTAAAAGAAATTGACATGTGTCTACTTTCAATTAATGATTTTCTCACATCCATTAAATTTCGATTATTACCAAGCTGACTGAGGTTCAGGTCCCCTAAAATAGCAACGCTGCTTCTCGCATTTGTATTCAAAGGTTGTAATCTTTGAGAGGAAGGACGTTTTGTTGGTGTATTTGCACGTTGAGGTGAATTTGAACCACTACCACTTCTTGAAGAACTGGAAATTGATGAATTTGTACTATCCTCGAGACCTTGAGTTAATGGAAAGGGAATAACTAAACTTGCAGGACGAGGTATATGAAATTGAACTGGGAGTTTTAAATTTTCTGAAGAGTTGGACACATTTGGACGTGATCTCAGACGACTGAATATAGCACTTTGTTCTGGGGGTAAAGAATTTTTATTGTCAAGATCTTCTTTTAAAGCTCTTGCCAATTGTAAACGAGAAAAATTTGTTGAAAGTGATTCTTGTGATGTTGAAAACATTGTTGTCACCGACATTTTTTTTTTGTGAAGGGTGTTGATTGATTATTTATAAGAAGAGCTGAAAAGTTTAGGAAAAAAAAAAAAAAAAAAAAAAAAAAAACTTTTTTTTGGAGAAAGGGAAAAATGGGTATTCAAATATATGTATATATATTTTTTTTTTTCAGGAGAAAAATGCAAGTATTTTCTTGTCTTTAGTAATAACTAGTAACTTTTTTTGATTGGTTCAATTAAAGCAAATAGCTCGATACAGTTGGTTTGGTTTATATGTATGAATTTTAAAAGTTGTAAGACTCATGCGAACACCAAGAAAGACATTAAACAGATTTGTCGTCACAAAGTAGAATTCGAGTTAAATAAACAAGAAATTTTTTGTTATTGAAAAAATAGTGTTTATGGTATATATATATATATATATACTAATTATAATGATAGTTAGTATATATATATATTTTTTTTGATTTGAATGGTCAAAATAATTTATAAAAAATCAAAATGAATCTTTGGTACATGTAATCTTGTATATATATAAATTTATATATATATATATATTTTTCTTTTTGTACGTTTGGGACTCTTTGATTTCTTGTACTGTTTTGGGGTTTAAAATTTTTGTTTTAACGGGGAACAATAAGTTTAAAATGCTAAAATAGCTTTTGAAAAAAAAAAAAAAAAAAAAAAAAGAGCTTCGTAAAGTGGGAGGAAGAGTTAAAGGTATTTTATACGAGAGAAAAATTTTGAAACAGATTAAACGATTAATATATCTGCTGTTCACTTTTCAGTTGTTCTCCTGTTGGTTACATAGGTTTGATGAAAGTATATTTATATATATATATATGTATTTTTTATGTGAAATGAATTGAATTGAATTGAATTGAAATTAATTCATTAGATGTAATCAATATATATATATATATATATAGGTAATAGTTTAAATTTAAAATTTAAAGTAATACAAAAAAAAACATTTCAGAATGAAACTGTGAAACAAAAACGAAGCACGAGCAAAAAGAAGGTAAAGAGGCTTCCCAATTGATGAACAAAGAGATAAAAAAGGAGGAGGTTAGTGACCCGATCTCGAACTATTTCGGTATATCTTTTGGTAGATTAAGTGAAGATTCTTTTGAATAAAGTTTTGATGATACGAAAAAAATTAGCCTCAAAGATTATTATTATTTTTTCTCTTTATAAAAGTTTTTTTTTTTTAAAATATTGATACTTGATATGTTTTTGACGTTAAAAAATTATCATTTTTTGAGGAAATTTTAAATTCAAGATTCGTTTCCTTGGGAATGGTCATCATCAAATCATATATATATAAATTAATAATTTATGATGAAATAAGAAATGGGATGGGCGTTTTTTGATGATATTATAATTATTATTTTCATTATTATTATTATTATTATTATTATTATTATTATTATTATTATTTTGTTAAAATAAGAATATCCGAATTTCAACGAACATTCTTGATACACCAGAAATATTTTTTTTTAACCACAAGATTATGAAAATTTGTGAACGAATTTAAAATAATTAAAAAAAGATATTGAAAATCCATTTTCTTTTTTCTTTTTTTGATCCCTGTTTCAGGAATGAGAAAAAAATAGAAAAGCTTTAAATACATGTAATACAAGTTAAAAAATGATTATATATATATATATATATATAATCATTAATATTAAATATCAATACAAAAAAGGGAATTACTAATTATTCAGGAAAAATAAACAAAACGGTATAAATTAGATTAAGAAAGAAATTGAAAATAAAAAAAGGGTTCAATAAAAAATCAGAATAATAATTATAATTATAATTATAAATATAAAATTAATTTCAGAAACGGAAATCTCGTAAAAAGCCTCAAATATTTAATAATTCTTGTTCCTGAAATAAAGCAAAATAGGAATAGCTTAGAATATTAATTTTTTTGTTTTTATTTTCCTGAACAAAATTTTTAGAAAAAATTTCATAATAAAAAATTTTGATATTTTGAAACGTTTTAGGAAGGGAATTTCAAATGGATGGGGATAACTCCAACTTGAAAATGTTAAATCATTTTACTCGCAAAAAATTATTACATAACTAATTTCCAAAAATTTTATGTACACGAATAATAATAATAATAATAATAATAATAATAATAATAATAATAATAAAGCTAAACAAGTTTTTGAGCTCTTTTTACCAAATCATGGTCTATTCAGATATGATCAATGAGTTCATCCAATCAATATGATGCGTGGAAAATGTAAAAATTATAATTTGATGCAGCCTCGTGAAATGTAATACAGAGACGCATGTAGGCTTAACTGTTAACGATTAAGATCCTCTGGGGGAGGGAGGGGGATAATTTCGGCTTTGAATTGAATGATTTAGGTCAAATTACTTTTTTTGGTGTGTTAATTTTGATAAAGATCAAAATCGCTTTCATCATCAATACTAGTTTTTTTTTTTCGGCCGAAATATTTTCATAATATTATGTAAAAGAGAAAAATAAAAGTTAAAAATGATTAGAATTTTTATTAGAATTTTTTATTTGAACATATTATTTCACTATTATTAGGTTTAAAGTTCTGTAATATTTTTTAAAGCTTCGGTGGCTAAGTCTAATCTTATCAGAAATAAGACGAAGTGCATTATTGTATTACTCGTAATCACAAGCTGTTACAGTGATTGATTCTGTTGCTCCATATAGTATTTTTTAAATGATCATATGAGAAACTTGTTAGAATGCGGATTATTATTCTTTTTTTTTGGGGGGGGGGGGGGGGGG